>CAHIKZ030004735.1:0-21103 GCA_903632075.3 Acanthosepion pharaonis | reverse complement strand
AATGACTCACTATTTTACAGTTGATTTGGGTAGATGTAACCGCAAGTTCTATGCTAACAGTTTCTTCTCTCGTACTTCTCGCTTGTGGAATTCTCTTCCGGTCTCTTGCTATCCAGTGAATTTTGATATTCAAAAATGTAAATGCAATCTCAATTGTTACATTCTGTCTTTCTAATTCCCGCTCTTTTATTGTTCCCTCTTCTTAATAATGTTTTCTTTTCATACTCTCCGACACTCAGTAAGTCATTGCTTCTTAGTGGCTTTATTGCCTTCCTTGGGGTGAAATGATGAAAAAAATGTCCATACAAGTAAATCTTTATATGTCTATATTTCTGAGATTACGTATTTTGTGAACTATTTACATTATTCGGACTATTGTCCTCATCTTTGTTGCCATATTTATTACAACATTTCGGCCGTTAAGGACACACGGTACAGTGGATAAAGGCGTTGGTTAGATCCAGTGACAGGACCCAGAGAGGTGTGAATTCAATACCCGGTTAACTGGAGAACTTGGAAATGGGAATTAATAGAAGATAACTGATAACTGACATCCATTAGACATGGCACGTGGAACTAGAACAGTCTAACCCAGCGAGCGAAATGAAGGGTTCAGTTCGACATCCCAACCATCTGAAGAAGGCCGGAGGGTACAACGGCCGAAACGTTATGATAAATATGGCAACAAAGATGAGGAGAATAGTCCAAATAATGCAAATAATGTACATAATACCTCATCTCAGAAATATAGACAGATACTGAAAGGCCGAAACGTTGTAATAAATATGGCGACAAAGATGAAGACAATAGTCCGAATAATGTAAATGGTATACAAGTAAATCTGTTACATGCCTATCATACAACTTGTATTTTACCATTGGTAAATTACAGCTATAGTGATTCTCATTTCAACCGGTGACCATTTATAGTTTCCACTCATTTTATTTAAAATGAAATCAGTATGTTTGTTATTCTTTAGCGAAAATTCATGGTAGTGTGCATCATAATAATTTTCGATTATTTCATGTCCAACTTGACTGAAAAAGAGGCATGAAACGTATCTCTGGTCTCGTATACGAAGTGGACTGTATATTCCTGAAAGTAATGCTCCTGAATTTTATCCGTTTTTTTAAAGGGTAACTATCATCACCATAGATAAGTTGTCAGTGATTTGCTACCATGAATAAATCTCACAGAATCCAACAAATTATTGCAACATCGTTTAAACTAGCATGCGATACCTGAAATCACCACGTTGTGACTCTGAGGAGAAAGACAAAAACAATAACCAACGAAAGTATCTTTATATTATGGTAATATTTTATAGGAATATGTTATTTCATAATTTATAGGAATATAATTATTTTTATTAATAATTTTTATAGGAATATTATGGGAATATTTTTTTTTTTATGTTAAAAAATATTTTATAGGAATATTATGGTAATATTTTATAGGAATATGTTATGGAAATATTTTATAGGAATATTATGGGAATATTTTATGGTACTATTATGGGAATATTTTATGGTACTATTATGGGAATATTTTATGGGAATATTACGGGGATATTTTATGGCAATATTATGGAAATATTTAACGGTGATAGTGGAATATTTTATAGGAATATTATGGGAATATTATGGGAATATTTTGCGGGATTATTATGGGAATATTTTATGGCAATAATATTGGAATATTTTATAGAAATATTATGGGAATATTATGGGAATATTTTATGGGAATAATATGGGAATATTTTATGGATATATTATGAGATTATTTTTCTTCTGCAAAGCAAAGAGGCATTCAACTTTTCATAATAACAAATTATATAGGAATCAAATTTAAATAAAATTAAATTTCAGCTTTTAAGCATTTATAGTAATTAAATTACTATTTTTTTTACCCTTCAAATAACACACATTCTAATAAAAAAAAAATTTTCTATTAAATATATGGTTTTCATTAAAAGCCAAACCCATTTTATGGCATAAAAAAATACAGCATATTCAAGTACTAAAGTCTACATTAAAATTCTGGAAAAATGTCTAAGTATTAATTTAAGTGCATTTTGTACCGATAATTACGTCCAAAAAATTCAAAAATAAAGAATATTGCGTAAATATTTCAGAGATCAATCATATCGCATTTTTATACGAAAATCCTGCAGTTTATTTAATAGTCTGAGTCGAAATCGTTAAGAAATCTTTAATCTGTTTCCGTTCAGAAAAGAAACTTGGGCACCTCGACGTGGTTTGATGTTTAGCAAGCTAAGCTTGGCGAACCATTGCCGAATAAAAAAAAAAAAAGTAAAAAAATGTAATTCACTGCAACTATTTCTAGGTTAGAAAAAATTGATTTAAAATATATATTGACATTTTTTTATTTTATTTTTTTAATGATTTTCTTTTTTTATTGACGAGATGAACTTTTTTTTTACAAAGTCTAAATTTCACCACTTCAAACTTCTATAAGTTCATAATGACAAAAGATCCAGAAACGGTTGATGAAAAAAAAATTTTTGAAAAAGCTAACATCAAACGATTTCTTTCCAGAACAGCATAGTTTTAAGCAGAATTCTCTCTTCTTCCTCGATAAGAGAACATGATAAAAGGAAAAAATACTAAATATTATTATTATTAGTTAAATTAACATTATTATTAATAAAATAAGGTAAAGAAAAAAAGAAAAGAAGAAAAAATCGTCACGATAGAAAGTGGGGCAATTTTAAAGTTCCCTGGATAATAAAGCAAACACTTCGGAAAATATTTATTAAACATTGGTATAAAACATCACAAGCACCGGTTATAAAATAGAAAAAATAATAATTCGATGGTATTAAGCCATCTTTAAGATTTTTGATTACTGAAGAAAAGGATTTCAAATTGTCAAAAACTGAAACAAAATTAAAATATCTTTGCATTGAAATGACTTTAAACTACAACTTAAAAACAACTTGTATCAATCAAGGAATTTGAAAAAATTATCCAAATATAAAACCTTGAAAAAATCGAACAAATCTAAATTTCCAATTGATCAAAACAATAGTACCTGTCAGAATAATAGTGGTTTGGAATGATAAAAAAAAAAAAAGTGCTTTTTTCACCTGAAAAAATCCTGAAAATTCATATAAAGATAATATAAAAACATGTCCCACTGATAAACAACAGGTCACACCACAGAACTTTGTCCCATGTTTAATGTCTAGTGATGATAAGTTTTTTTCCTGTGTCAATAAATTATGAAATGTAGCCATAACAACATAGTACACTACCTGCCTTAGTTCTTCCCGTTGATATATGCATTAACTGTAATTGTTGACCATAGCAGAAATCGAAATATATATTATTATTATTATTATTAATAATAATAATAATAAATGATAATAATAATAATTATCCACAGACATCGTGATCAGAAACCAGTTTTAGAATGAGTTTTGGAATTGACATGACAGATTGAAATTTATCTTAAAGAAAGATCTTTTCAACTATCAAAATACAAGTTCTTTAGGAATCGAAATCTCAAACATGTAGGTTTTGAGAACATGAATAATTCAGTTATAGTTCAAGCCCTTGGATTCATTGGAAAAAGTTTTTTTAGAATTTTTGAAGGGATTCCTGGTAGCAAAAGCCTTAAAAAAATTTTAAAAATGGAGTATTCACAAGTACATCCCACAACTTATTGAAGGGATTTATCCAACAAAATGCGATCTTAGGGTTTTTTGTTTGTTTGTTTTCATAAAAAAATGCTAAATGAAAAATGCCATGATGCCATTTCTATCCTATATATCTGGTTGGGAACGGAAATTAATTATAATCAAAATTAGTAAAATAATAATAATAATAATAATAATATAATAATAATACTAATAATAATAATAGTAAACGTATGTATCATATGTCAATCCAACGCTAACCTTTTGAAAAATTTATTCATTTATTCGTTGTAGCTGAGAATTTGTTACGATTATTGGCTACTGTGAATGTAAATCAATGGTTGCAAAGGGAAATTTACGGAAAAAAATTCCTTGAAATAATTTAACAAATAATATATCAATGTCTAGATGTAAAATGTCTAATTTTTCTGTTTCATATGATTGTTAAGGAAAATTCAAAGAAATTTATGTAAAATGATCGCTTTCTATGTCCCCCAAATATATAGTCCTCCATATTAAATTCTAAGAGTTATTTATACTTGACAATTCAAAAACTATATGCATTTTAATCCCTTCTGATCTTGTTGGCTTAATCAACTTTCCAATTGTGTATGTGCATAAGTATTTATGTCACTGTCTATCGAGCTATAACTTGTCCCTGTCAAGGTTGACAATGGGTGCATTATCCTTTACTTTTACAGATATGATTTTAATATAAAGTCCCTTTAGAACGGGTTTTTAGTTCTGTAATGGATAACCATTAGAGTTTTAATCCTCAGTCAGAAATTCATTTTGATTCATTTAAGTTTGAATAGTTTTTTGAAAAAAATTTCATCTCCCCCCACAAAATGGGTTAAATAATAGGACTTCTATCTGAAAAAATAATTGCCATTTTCAAAAGAACTATTAATGCAATATTCATTTGCAAAAATAAATAAATATTCATAGAAACCAAAAACTGTTTCGTTGTTGACTGATTCGTTTCATCCAGGTTATCAACATATTGAAGGTTATTTAAAATATATTTTAAATATTTTTTGATTGAAAAATTTTTTTATATTATATTTATATAAAGGGTGTTTCATTAAGACGGATCAAAGCCAGTAGTAAATAAATCAGTGTTATTTGTGAAAATTTATTTATTTCTCTATTGGATCATCTTATTTAAATCATGGCAATTATGTGTGAAAAATAATATCGCCCAAATGTCCGCCAAAGCTTCGGCGGCACACCTCCACTCGATGGTCAAAATTTTTGATGACGTCTCTGCATAGTTGCTCCTCGATCTCACCAATATGCCTTATTATCTCATCCTTCAGCTGTTGAATTGTTGTTGGCTTGTTGGCATAGACCTTACTTTTGAGATGATCCCAAAGGAAGAAATCTAAAGGCGTCAAGTCGCACGATCGTGGTGGCCAATTGACTTCGCTGTTTCGAGAGATGATGCGACCTGGGAATTTCTCATTGCATGTTTGAACGTCCATTTTCGTAATAGGCTTCGATAACTTTAACACGTTGTTTGATTGTTAATCTTTCCATGGTTGAAATTGCCAAAGACTTAAGTTGTTAAATCTGAAAGAAAAAAAAAAAACATTAGACGCTTAAACATAATTCACATTTAAAATCGGTCCAAGTTATTGGAATATATATATATATATATATATATATATATATATATATATATATATAATATCATGTAATGTCCATAAATTGAAAGAAAAAATAAAAAATATTTTCAAACGCTTAAACTTAAAATCACATTTAAAAGTTATTGGAAACATTTTTCCAAATTGCACTTTAGTATTAACACGTTGTTTGTTTATTAATCTTTCCATGGTTGAAAAAATTTTTCGACTTAAGTTTTTAAATATGAAATTAAAAAAAAAAAAATTAGACATTTAAAATTAATTCACATTTAAAAAGGTTGCATTGGAATAATATATATATATATATATATATATATATATATATATATATATATATATATAAAAAAATATTGTAAATTCCCCACAAATCTAAAAATTTTTTTTTTAATTTAATTTACATTAAAATGAAGTTATTGGATCACCATTTATAATAAGCCTTGCTAATTAACCTGCAGCTTGTTGGGAACAGCGTGTTTGTAGGTGCAATCATACCTTTCACAAGGGTGTGTATAACTAAATATAACGAACCCAACTGGAATCGGAACTCGGCTCTCCTATTAACTCTCCGAGCCAGTATCCATTACACCGCCCACAAAAAATTGTGAAACCTGATATTCCCCAAAAAGTCACCCAGAGAGCTAATTGGGGCTCAACGTTGTTTTTAACAGAAATCAAACAGGAACCCATATATTCAAACGAGATGCGACCCTACGCCGGCTACATTTCGGCTTTAGATAATAATATTTAGCGCCTTAAGAGTTTAAAAAAAAGTAGACATTAAAATTTTAGTTTGAGCTTTTGTTAAATTGGGAAGGTAATGCATATACAAAAAGTGATAGGTCAAGTCCTCTAAGGTTTATCAAAAGCGCATACCCAACATTCTAATGCCACTTATTATTTGTGGTAAAAGCAACGGTCCTCAAAAATTAACAAAAGCCCTAGTTCAGATTTTAACTCTTCTTCCAGGAAATTTCAGATCTTCATAACACAAAGATCTAGCCGATCTAAGTGAGCTTATCAAAAAATTAATTCATGTCTAGCGTATATATCGTGTGTAACAGCAACATTATCCAAATTGTGTAACAGTATGGGATAAATGTGCATCCCACAAAATGTTTAATATCTAAAAAACAAAAACAACAACAAAAAAAAAAAAAACTAAACTAATTGACTTTCTTTTTTCTAGGTTTTCAGATAAGCCGTTTAGCCATCTTGACACTATTTCTCGTAAGAATCACTGAAAAACTCATTAAGTTATTCAGCTGCGAAGAGAACAGGTTAAAATTTCATTTATTGTCAGCCACACTATTCTTTTATGAGCAATGGTGGGAAAAAACCATCATTCTGGTGTTCACAATGCTAAAACATTCATATTCTGGTTTTCATCTCCAAAGTCCATTCAAGAACCATCAACGGTGAATAAGTTTTTGTCAAATTAAAGTGGAAAAACTGGATCCGGAGAGGGATCATCATTTCACTTTAGAGCTAAATACATTCTTATTGCTCAAAGTAAATTCCAGTAGTATTATAAAATCCTCGGAGAACTCCAGTAAGTTATCTTTAATCATTTCTACGATACAACGGTTCAAATCTTAATCTACAATTGGACAATTGCTATAACACGATATGGGCAATTTTACTGTTACACCAGGTATATTAAATCCTCATATATAAATAAATTATGTTGATAACCCAGAAGCAAATGAATCAAGCAAAACCAGTTGACATGAATAAACTATTTAAAACTTTATTTATACAGCGTGTTTCCCAAAATGTCTTGTTGGCTTCGGCTTCAGTTTGAATATTTATAAACACACATTTAATTTCATTTAATATTGGAATTGTTTGTAGCCTTATTACTGGATATTTACAAAATATGGGTTAATATGGATTGATTAATGCAAGATGACTGTGTAGCGCCAGTCTTTCAAGTAGTTTGCTTGCTTTAAAGATCAGAACTTGAATTATTGGGCAACGTCATCACTGGGTATATACTAAGTTTACTATAATCAGGGTCAAGCCTAAATTTTGTATGGCAAGTGCGGGAAGATTGTGTAGCACCATTCTTTCACGTAGGAGTAGGGCTTGCTTGTGTAGAAAATTGAAATTAACTGTACTAGTGGGAATTGCATTTAATTTCATTTAATATTTAATTTAAACCGTTTATCTTCCTTGTAAAACAATACCCATTAATATTTCTTAATTTAAACCATTAATGTTTGCAAGACCCATTAATATTTCTTAATTTGAACCATTAATGTTTCCAATACCAATTAATATTTCTTAATTTTGACAATTAATATTTACAATACTCATTAACATTTCTTAATTTTAACCATTAATGCCGGAGGACATAGGCGCAACTAGGATATATATATACTATGATCAATGCCCAGCCCGGGAAAAGCTGTCTGAGACTGTTATCCTCTCATGGCATAAATTGAAACATCGTTTCTCTTGTGTAGCATACCAAAATAGATGGTTCATTTATAATTGGTTATTTTTGTCCTTGACCCGAGTTTACACCCTCGGATTCCCCACAATAAACCCGACCTTGTGGCACATCACGTCTCAGCAGGGACACGAAGTAAATACCTAAAATAAGCTTAGTATCATCAGAGTCAAGCCTAAATATTGTATGGCCAGTGCGGGAAGATTGTGCAGCACCGATCTTTCACGTGGGGTGGGTTTATTTATGTAGAAAATTGAAATTTCCTATACTAGTGGCAACTGCATAACTATTTCAGCTACTAACGGTAATTGCAATAGTAAGATCACCCGTTTCCTTATAAGGAAACATTCGACATTCATTCGACGAACAGCGAATTAAATTTATGAAATTGGTGAATTAAATCTTTCTATATTTTTGATGGGGTATTGTAATTATTTACATCATTTATATTGTTCGGACTGTTTTATTCATCTTTATTGTCATATTCTCGAGGTTTCGGTCGTTGGACGCTCCGGCCTTCTTTAGATGATTTTTAAAATCATTATTTCGGAGAAATAGGCTTCTCAATTATTATCGCTCTTGACAATACTGATGGGATTTTCCATCCTACCCTTTTGTTTAAGGTAGTGTGGAAAGACAACATCTTGATTATACCCTTAATTCCCTTTCGAGTTACATGTGCTATCGATTTTAGTTTTTTCATCTGTTGGAAGATTTCAAGTGATATAGATTTTTTTTCTTATTTTGTAAAGGTCGTTCTTTGTGTCTTTGCATCGCCTGTTTATGAGATATTTTGAGGGATAGTCTTTCTTAAAACCGAGGAAGTTCAATTTCTAAAGCCATTTTAATCATTGATCTGAGATCTGTTGTATATAGTTGACAGTTAAGTTAATTGCATGGCATCGAAATATTCGTGAAGTCAGATACGTAATTTCTTTTAATAAATTGTGCAATTTTTGCAGTAATTCCTTCGAAAACCACCAGTTTAAAAGTGCATCCGAGACATCTGCAGAATTAGAATTCAGCTTTTAAGTGATTTTTTTTCTTAATAAGTTGACTATTTGCCTTCCAATTAAACTATTAATCTTTCTGGGGTTAATGGGAAAATTTGCAGGTATAAGATGTAGGAGAAACTCAAGTAAAAGACTGGATTAAAAAAAATAAATAATGCAAGAATTTAAAAAAAAATTAAAAACAAGAACAAAAATAACGTTTTAAATATCAAGATAAAAACTAAAAGAATTTAGAATTAAAATCTATAAAAAATATCCCAAAAAAGAAAAACGGAATAAAATTTTAAAAATAAAGTGCAATTAAGATAGAAAATAGTAATAATAAACAACTAAAATTTAAACATTAAAATAAATAAGAAACAAAATAATCAAAAATAATTTAAAGGAAAAAAAAAAGATTTTGGCATAAAAAAATAGAGAATGAAAATCACATTATGGAAACTATACTGTTTGACTGCATTCTGTTAATTCCAGACGCTTCAAAACGAATCAGAAATAGGATTAGAATGTTGCAGATAATTTTAAAAGATCACCAGAATCCGCTGAATTTATCAGCTTCATTATTAGCATGCAAGTGCACTAAGGCCTCCAAAGGCTGAATTCAGTCGACGTTAGTACTACAAGGCAGATGGCAGACAGCAGCTCGAAGCGAGAAATCAACAAGCCGGGTTCATCACATTTCATCTTCCTGCAATTACCGTTGATAAAAGCATGACTCTTTTCACTCTGAAAATATGGGTTAAATAGCAGGAAAACGGAGCTCTTTAACAATGGTTCGCAATCAGTCTAGGGAAGTGATTTTAAACTGTGCTGACGTGAGATGATCGTAGGTGGTGTGCCGCGAAAAATGTATTAAAAATCCTTAATTAAATTATTTTCGAAAGAAGTTCAGATCACAATAATTGTACGCATAATAATTAAAATCCCTTTATTTATATATACAAATTATAGATTATACGTATGAATTTATCATTGTATAATTAATAAACGTATACATAATATATGCCATAATATAAAAAGCAAGATTTTCTGCAATAAACAATATTAAAAACAAAAATCATTCATGGCTAGGCTCCTTGTACGAAGATTTAAGCGTATGGCTGTCTAAAATTCGACCTTGCAAAAATGGTATTCTAAAAATACGTCGTTCAGATAATTTCATTAAATAGACAAAATAAATAAATGAATGTAAGTTTCTTTTTAAGAATTTTAATTATTATCTTTTTATTACAAATTCTAATGAATTGTTTTGTTTGTGTTGATAAATAAATCACAAAAAGGAAACTTGTTTTTGACACGTTACTTCATCATAACAATTTCAAAATGTGGAAATTTAAGGATAGGTTCAAGCGTGCAAAAGAAGTTTAAATATAGGTTCAAGCGTGCAGCAGAAGTTTAAGTATAGTTTCAAGTGTACCTCAGAAGTTTAAGGATAGGTTCAAGCGTGCAAAAGAAGTTTAAGGATAGGTTCAAGCGTGCAAAAGAAGTTTAAATATATGTTCAAGCGTGCAGCATAAGTTTAAGTAAAGTTTCAAGTGTACCTCAGAAGTTTAAGGATAGGTTCAAGTGTGCCGTGGAAGTATAGACCCTCCATCAAGAAGGACATTGATGAAAATTAGCAACAACGTACATCCCAGGATAGATCCCTGGAGACATCTGCGGTAATAAAAAAGCATCTAGAAGAGTGGCCGTTCAAGACATTTGTCATATCGAGTTTGATAGGAAAGAAGAATAAGTTCAAAAATTTGTCCGAAAAAAAAGCGTAGTCTTTCAGGTTATAAAGGAAACCGGTATGCCAAACCCTGTCAAAAGTTATTGAGATGTCCAAAGCAACAGCCCAATCTTCCCCAATCTTATCTAAAGCTTCATATCTGATTTAGTTATATTAAAAAATTAAATGAAAACTAATAGCTGAAATTTTGGTTTAAAATTTCATATGATCTTTTAAGATATATTTAAACATATATAAAACTATATTTGTTCTGACATCACGATTTGACAGAGCTGACTTCCCACTGTCTTTTCTACAAATATTTGCATAGCAATTGTTCTGATGAGTTTTCCTCCTTAGTGACATTAGTGGCCTTATCTCCTTGCTTGGGATGAAACTGGCCGAAACATGACGTGGTTTCGCTCTGTCATTTCTACGAATATTTTCATGGCAATTGTTGTGATGGGTTTTCTTCCGTGGAGACATTGGTGGCCTTATCGTCTTCCTTGGGATGAAATGGCTAAAACAAGACGTGGTTTCCCTCTGTCTTTTCTACAAATATTTTCGTGGCAATTGTTATGATTAATTTTTCTCCTTGGTACCTCAACTGCACGTATTTAAGCATGCTACTAGACTGGCAACTAAGTCGTATAGTTTTACTGTAGAAGTAGCTATATATAACCGCCTCTATTTTCTCGCACTTCTATCCTGTGGAAATTCCTTCAATTTCTTGCTTCCCTGCCACCATCTTAAAATTTTAAATGCAATGCCAATCGCCATCGTCTGCCTTCCTGGATTGTCTTTTCTTTTCACTTCCTCTCACGATAGTGTTTAAACGCCCTGCGTCCTAATGAAATTATCGCCTTACGTGGCATGAAATAATTAAAAAAATATCTGTGTGAAATGTGCCCAAACATTTCATTTTAGCTAAAAACTAACCTGCCTGGAATAATAGCGCCTTACCCAACTTCAAGGTACTTTTCTTAGGGCTTCATATTCTTATCCTAAATTTCCTACTAGTTTTTAAAACAATGTATAACGTCTTCTCTCGGGACTGACATTAACTGCCTTGTTGTAAAGTAGTTTTCACAGTGGAGGCTTGTATTTCAATAAGTCGGTCCTAAAAGGGTCCGACGTACAAAACGTTAAGAACTTGCAATAATAGTTAATGACGCAGCAATCTAGTTGTGATGGTTGATACTTCAATATCCGACATCGACTGACTCGCTCAACTCCACTGAGTTCAACTGGCGACCGCTACTACTACTATTACTTATTGCCTGTGGGAGAGTCTATTTACAATAGAAATAGGTATGATCTAGTATAACAGGTTCACAGTAAATTCGTCAATGGTTTGAAATCCGTTCCCTTTCAGAAGTGATAGACAGAAGTAATCGATAACTAAATTTATTTTTTAGGAGGAACCGGAAGATGTGGATAATATGATAATTAACAGAAAATAAATAAATAGAATGTATGAGACTTCGCTAATCAACTCACGATTGCCACGCAGTACACAGACTCAATCAGTGTCTTCTCAATGTAGTAATCCAGCTAAAAAATGTCTCTTCACTCATCCACAATAATCACATCTGAATGCTTACCGGATTTCATTAAGGCCGCGTTATGGAGTTATTAAAAATGTCTATATTTTCTGGATAGACTCGTATTCAGAAAACAAAAGAAGAAAAGATGAAACTCGTTTCTGTCCGAAAAACAGAAATCGTTTTTCTTAAAAAAAAAAGAAAAAAATAACAGGATATAACAGAATGAAGAGAATATCACGCATATATATATATATACTAGCTGTTTCATTACTGGGAAATTTTGCCGTTCAATTTGAGCAATTTAAGTTTAAACTCAGCTCACCCGAAAATCAATATTAGTAATAACAATGGGGTGCAACTGAGGCACATCCCCAAATGGGGAGGGGGTAACAATTTGAATGAGGGTGTGACCCTGAAAAGGACCGTTTTTGCGTTCTCAATCTTGCAAGGAAGGAACCTCTTCCATGGACCGTCATAATAATAATATATACGATAATTTTTTTATAATAGTTTTTTTTATAGTTCTAATAATCTTTTGCGTTAGATTTCAACTCTCTCAATTGATTGTACGCTGTTTTGTTTTTTTATATAGACATTAAATTTTGCCTTTGAATTTTGCGCAACGTGTAAAAAAGCAGTTTTTTTTCCTATTTTTCACCTTCAGGGGTGTAATTTTTTCCAGCCAATTTGGACTCAAAACCAGCACTGAAGAATTATCTATCAAAAAAATAAAAAAATAAAAAATAACCAAAATCGGATGGAAACGGTGGAACTGCATAAACAACATCCAATCACACACACACACACGCACACACACACACAAAAAACGCACACAAAACACACACACACACATTTTGAGAATTCTAAATATAGATTGAGTTGGAACAAAAGTTCATAGAATTTTTCATTTAATTTCAAAGACAGTATTTAGACAGCTGCATAAATTTATTCAACTATATATCTGCCATTTTGTTCCACCATTTTCCTTTATTGTTGTGGCAAATTTATGATTTCATCGTCAAAGAAACTGGCATATTTTTGTGGGATAAACTAGTCAAGATGATTTTTTTTTACATATTTCTTGAAAATGAATGTTCCTCTCATTAAAAGAATGTCGCATGGATCAAAATAAATAGTAATCCGAATATATCCAATCCGTTGATAATATTTTCTTTTTCACATGTTCTTTCATAATCAGTTCCTCCATTGCGTCTTAGTGTCATCATTGCTTTGCCTGGGGGTGAAGTGATTAGAAACAAAATTCATGTGATGTTATTTTGAAAAATGAGTTGGTTTATTGCTTTTGAATAGAGAATCGCCAACGAAGATACGGTTCATTAATTTTTTTTCACATTAAATCTAGAGGCAAACACATATGCAACTATCTTTGAAGGATTTCTGTTAGTTAAGTGCCACATGTGATACACGGGTGATCATGTATCATTCGATACATGATTGACGAGGCAGATTTTTTTCCCACATGTCTTACTGCGGTAGACTGGCTGACAACCAAGGCCAAAGAACCCAGTCTCTCTTGATGTTTTATGCCGATTTTGGATTCTGAGTTTTTATGTTTCTTAGACCGGTTGCCACCTAAGGTTAAAGAAACCAAGTCTGTCTTGCTATTTATCCATAGCTGGGGAGAGAAGAAGAAGATTCATATCTTTCCCAAGGGTATTAGCGCCTAAATGAATGGATCTTATAATGTTATGTAGAGTAATTCTGCGATGTCCCGTTCCAAGTGACCTGGATGGATGGAGATACTGTTTCTTAATTTGCTACCGTGAAATCAAGATACACTTACCCATTCAAGTGCTTTCAGATATTTCATAACTCTCACTTGAGTTTAAAAGTTTTTTCAAACGATTTCTGGTTTCGTGTGAATTCCATTTCCATTAATATATATATATATATATATATATATATATATATATATATATATATAATATTAATAAAAAATATACACATACATATGCAATCATATATCTAAAATATATATACATACATACATATATATTTGTATAAAAAAAATTCCAAGAGGATAAAATCCAAGTAGAACTCAATGTCCAGGACAGAGTAAGGATATAATAAAAAGGCTTAAACACTAATATACCATGGTCATAATTTATCCCACCGGAATCGTAAATACGATCTAATTCATCAGACCTACAAATTCAAAAAGAAAAAACAACTTCGAGAATAAAAAACAAAATTTAGTGAGAGTGTATGTATGAGAGAGTGGGACGAATGTTAGAGTAAATGAAAGCTATAGGGAGGGGTAATAGACAAAGAAGAAAATTTTAAGGTCTAAAGATGAAGCGGGGAATTAAAATTTAACAGAGAGAAGTTTTATATATATGTTTCATTAAAGACGACAGATAAGGTACGGTGATTAAGTTTTTTATTTAATTTTTCGAACAAGTGTTTTCTATTTTGGACACAAATTGTGTAGAAACTGTCCAAATGTCCTGTAATTCTGAGCGCTTTCGGCTATACATTTAGCCATTATGAAGGATGATTTTATTTTAATTTTTTAATTGGGTGTGTCGAAGTTCTGGATTGTGTGTATGTTTCTAGAGTTATAGGGATGTTTTATTTTCCAAACACAACACATTGTGGCTAAGTTAATAGTTAATATTATTAAGTGTTGGCTTTTTCTTTTTTTATTATTAAGGCTTCCATTATTTTTAATCTTTTTTTACATGTGGATGAGGTTATGATTTTCTTCTAGTATGTTTCGGTTGGAGTCTGGTAAGTTTGTGCCTGTGTTTAAATGGGTCCTAATAGAGCTGTGGTCCGATACGTGTAACATAAGCATGTAGTAGTGTGATCGATGTAATTATTTATGGATTCGCTTTGATCAGGAATACAATTCCTTAAAGGGCATTTGAAATCATAAATAATCTTTGTTCGTTGTAATTTTGAGTTTGCTGGTGTTGTTATTTTTGAGGATAAGGTTAGCTGTTTTACATTTTCTGTGGTAGATAATTATTTTGATTTTGACCCGGGCAATTTCTTTATGATATTTCTTCTTTTCATCTTTTCATCTTGTTTTAGAAAAATGTGCATTTGTTTTTTTTTAAGAAAATTTTGTTATTTTTTGTGTGTTCACTATCATTGTTATTCACTTTGGGAAGAAATAGTTTAATTTGGTGGTCTATAAGGTGGTTAGGGAAGCCATTGTTAATTAGTGTCTGTTTTACATTATTGAGTTCTTTAAGGAATAGTAGTCGAGAGGTGAATTCTGGCGTGCTGTTTTAAGCAAGTTTTTTTTTTTATCTGAGTGGGCATTCATTCATAAAGTTAAGATGGCAATAGTTTCTGCTCGTGGGTTCTTTATACAATGAGATGGTAAAAGTGTTGTTACTATATTCTACGAGAACGTCTAAGAATTAGAGTTTATTATTTTGACTAAGTTCGTATATTGGTTTTAAAAAAACAAATTTTTTTTTCAAATGTGAACTTAACAATTTAAATATCCTTCGGAAAGATATCAATCTCAATGTTATATGACTCCCTTTTCCTGGGTATGACGATAAACTACACCCGGCAGCAAGGTCTCTGCTTGGGAGGTTTTGAGGTGCATGGAAACACCTCTAAATTGCTGCCTTTCCCAGGTTCACCATGTCCCGGGGTGGTACCACCTGTTAGAGTCCCAGCTATGGACAAACAGTAAACCCCCAAAATGACATGAGATCTAGACGACAGTCGAATACTGGGCTTAAATTTAAAAAAAAACAAAAAACAAAAAATGTTTACGTATCATAACGAAGAGCGATATTTATTCTGTTAAAATACAGAAATGTGGCACAAGGTCGTAGGGGGGATTGGGGAAAGGACAGTCTTCTTCTGTTTTAACTATAACTTATCTAGCCGCAAACACTGACCCAATCGTACGAACAATATTCCTTACACCAAAACAACACATTCATACGTACCTTTCTTACTACATCCACCATAATACCACATTGTGTCCATGAAAATACTAACTAGTCCCCATATTTACAATTCCTTGTTTATAGGGGGAGGGGGAATAAAACAGCAATTCTAAAAACTAGCCCCAATGAGTATTTACAATATGAATACAAATTTATTTCCAAAAAACTAAAGAAAATAATAAATAATCTCTATCTATAAAAGGCAGGATGTGTGTGTGTGTGTGTGTGTGTGTGTGTGTGTGACGAATGCACAACCGCAATTTTCGAAGGATTTGCACCAAAATTTACATGCACATGTTCCAAGTTAGCGAGAAGGCCAAGACCGACTTTGCATTTCTCAACTCCCATCGATAGTGGAAATCGATTTTTCATGATTCTACGGGAGTTTTCATGTAGTTTGCGGCCATTTTCTACTGGCCAGAGTGAGAAGCCTCTATAGCTGGCTGCCACGAATAAGCAGGAAGATTCTATTGGCCAGCGTGAGAGCCAACAGCTGACTGACACGAATGTTAACTAGCATGCTAAATGCAAAAAAAATCGATAGCTGCATTCGTCACAAGTGGGAAAATTTAAATCTGCATGGCACTTTACTCCAATTGGCTCATTCGCTTGCTTAAACTCAACGTTGATTCTGATTCCGCAGAACTGGGTTGGGTGTGAAAAAGTATTTGTTGTTAACATATTCTTTTTTCATTCGGTTTTTCCAGTTACGAGTCCTTTTTTTAAAGCTGATCGTTTTGTGTTCATTTTGTTTAGTTCTTTTTTCGTAACCGATTTAATGTTTAGTATAGAGCTTCGAAAAAATTCGCAGTGTGAAATAGGCAAGAAGTAAGGCATGTAGCAACACCAGCACGGCAAAGGGCACTCCTTTAAAGGCTAGGAAGGGCAAAAATATTTTAAGTCAAGTGATAGCGATTGCTGTATGAGTCGTACGATTTTTGAATCAAGCACAGGCAGCGCCGGGCCATGCTGCTAGTATTATATGATAATAATATCATAGCGAAAAGGTTATCCAAACAATTACCATGAATGTATTTATAGAAATGACACTGAGAAACAACCTAACGGCGTTGGAAAGTGACTGAAGCCTAGTTGCCAGATGGGGACCGATAATATTGCTGATTCTTCTGTGGACTTTATCAATGATCTCTAGGTAAGTAGCAGGTGCACTGGACAAATATTCTAAGAATCGGCGAATGGTTGACTTATAAATATGTAAGATAGATTCTGGAGAGAAAAAATCGTCTTGCACATGACAATGAACCAATTTTCTTAGCAGCTGACCTAGCAATGGATTCAATATAGTCTTTCCACTTCATATCAGTAGAGAATATTAGCCCAAGAAGGCACAACGAGTCACTTTCCTGGAGGGTAGCATCAGCCATGCTGATTGAAAGTTTAATGCTTCTCAGATGATTAATAGAGAGTTTACTTTTGGAGGCGTTAAAATGAACGAGCCATCTTTTGCCCCAGTTAACAACGCTATCTCAAAAGAATTGCAATATTCACCCGCAAAATCAGCATTGTTACAACCGCCAATATATGTTTCGGCTTTAAATAACCCACTAAGTGTCGATAAACCATAAAAAAAAGTAAAATAATTCCATCAATTGTTCCACCTTAATATTTTCTTATATTCCACTGAGCATTGATTTTAACTTAGCACAACTGTTTCCGCCATTATTCCCACCATTTTCACCTGTCGCAAAATATTAGCCACATAATTTTGGCTGTTAATATCATCGACTTATACTCGAGTATAAACAAACAGACGACAACTAAAATCCACGAATATCCTGAAGGAATAAAAACTTGTCACCCTTTTTTCCCCTGCCCCCAGCAATCAACTCCAACCGGATTAATAACAGTCAAACGAGAGAATTGTTCATCTACTCCACCCACAATAGATGGAGACCATTCCCAGCAGGACTGGAACCAAAATGCGCTTTGAACAAAGAAAACAAAGGAAGAGGAAAGTAAGGGCCCCAGAGAACGGCAGGATATTTACGCTTGCAAAAAGGGGGCATGTCAGATTTTGATGAAGTATCAATCAAGTTTTTTGACAAATATTTTCGCTCATTTACTCGTTCATCCTTTTGTCGCCTCATTGATATTTATTCATTCCCGTGAAATATGCATTTGGTGTGGTCAATCATTCCCCACGCTCCAACTATCACTCGGAAAAAAAGAAAAAGAAAAGGAGAAAGAAGGAATTTCTATTACACCCCTACTTACCCCGAAACTAATTAAGGCTTGCTCATTATTTGCTTAACATTTGGGTCAAATTGGCCATGTTTGTTTAATTAGATGACCTCTGGGTGATTTGGTGGGAAGTAGTCATTGGTCGAGTTCGGGAGAGGAGGACAATGATTTTAAGACCCACTGAGTCATTTCCATCTGTGACCGGAGATGGCTACACAAGAAAGGATCAGTAAAGAAAACAATGACAAGTGACAGCGTTTGCAGGGGGAGACGGGGGTGGATCTTTGAGCCTGGTACGTTTGGAAGCGGGGAGTTGCAATTGGGAAAAATCCCGTCTTGCGCTTTTTTTTTCTAAACGCACCAAAATTACGATTTCAAAATAAAGATTGATATATATATATAAAAAAAAAAAAAAAAAAAAAAAAAAAACAAAAACCGATACATTCATCTTGAGCCTTTACATCTGTGTTAACACTAGATATAACAATTCTCTGATTTGTCTGATATAAAACTGATTTGTCCGTTGCGAGCACTGCCTTACTACACACAGATTCATAAATGGTTCATGCATTCTTACATAACAAGGATGTCAGAATTGAACTTCAAGTAACGGGTTTTACAACATTTGAAAGACAAACACAACTAAAATTTAAATTGGCTTCCTTCTCATAGAAGTGGTAATACAGTGGGAGACAAAAAAACATTATCACCCCTTGACTAAATATAAACAATAAAATATAAATGATCACGAGAATAAAAAAGAGTTACGTGATCTAGCGATAAATACACGAGACATCGTTAGGAGCGTAAAATAAACAGCCTCTTTTAGCTCCCACCAGTGGACGCGCGTTTTCCGGGCTTATCCACAGAGATAAGTACAAAAATTACGCATTGTTCTTTTGGTGCACAGGCAATTGTAAGTAACTACATGACTATTTTATATTAAGGATACCAAATATAAATATCAAATATGTGGAGCAGTCCAATTTATATTACAATCATTCATACAAAAAATAGATTAGTAAAGTTAATGATATAAAATGGCGAAATCCCTTCGCAAACAAAATTTTAAAGGTACATTAACCTACCAATCACTCGATGAATGTTATAATCCTTGTTTTTTTAAAAAATTATTAGCTGTATAAGGTATTTCTTTAATACGCAAGTACTTTCGACTGTACATTCAGTCATCTTCAGGCATGGAAATTATTTTGTTTTTGGTAAAATTCAGGTAGCATCCGAGACGAAAAATTATAATGCGAATCGATATATGTTTTTTTTTTTTTTTTTTTTTTTTTTTAATGTGTTATTATTAACGGATACAAACTTTGGGAGCGCGAAGTCGCAACGCTAAGGTTGAAATTGTTGGTAAATTTAAGAGACTGCATTTTTTTTTACTAATATGGCAATTTGAGAATTTTTTTTTGTTAAAGGAATTTATCAGTCAATGTAGCATGAACTAAATAGTGCAATAAGTCGAGTAATGTCTCAGTTGTTTTCCCGAAAATTTACACGTCGGATCAGTTCTTTTAAATCAAATATGTGGTGCGTTTCAATTTATATTACAATGCATCGTTCATACAAAAAGTAGATTAGTAAAGTTAATGAGATAAAATGATATAATGATATTTATATAAAATATATGCAATAAAATATATTCATACATTTTGTATGAATGATTCATTTTAATACAAATATAAATATATATATATACATTAAAGAGCTTTTATACACAGACATTGTGTTTTATTTAAACTTTCTTTTTTATGTTGTCGTATATATATTCGTGGCATCTGTCCTTCTTTACGGCAGCAAATGTTGGACGATTTCCTCATAGATGAAGAAAGAGACTCGAGGTCATGGACCGAGCATGTGAGCAAGGTCTTAGAGAGGATGCAAACAAGGAGGTGGTTTAATCTTAACTTCAGGAAGAGGCAGCTGAAGTTTCTGTGACACATAATGAGAAAGGAGGACCTAGAGAATCCGATACTCACAGGTCAAATAGAGAGAGAGAGAGAGAGACAAGGGAAAACAACGCATGACATACATAGCGGTCTTAAGCAAGTGGATGGCAGAACGTGGTCTGGGGGTGGTGGCAGAGGGAAGGAACTTGTTGAGAGCTGCAAGGGATAGAGGGAGGTGGAGAGTCATGATCGCCTTTGTCCTGAAAGTACCTGGTACATAAAAAGAAAGATATCCATTCACTTTTCAAATGAAATGAATGTTATATATCCATGCACAATAGTAATATTAGTTTCCTTATAAGGAAGCTTTTGGCATTCATTTACCGAATGTCCAGTTCTACTGTCTGTTGAAGTTTATAACATCTTTCTATTAAAACAATTTTTAATGAAAATTGATTTCTCAAGTCCTCTAAATGTTACCGTTATTCCCAGTATTCCTGGGTACTTCCTTCTTAAACATTTATTCGTAATGTGGAACGTCAACATCTTGATTATGCCATTATTTTCTCTTAGAATTACCACCTGGTCAATTTCATTTTATTCGTGAAGCCTGATTGAAATTCTGTTATTAACCCTCAAAAATAATCTAGTGTCACCGACAAAACTAGCCTGGCCGTTTGTTTCGAAAAGGACCTCAAATCGGTTGTGGATTGGGACAGGAATTGGCTAGTTAACTTTAATGCCTCAAAAATAAAACTGCTCTCTATTACTCATCACAGGGAACCATTGCTGCCTTTCATTAGAATGTCTGACGCTCAACTCCACGAGAGCACCTCTTTGCGACTGCTCGGTCTCACATTGTCTGCTGATCTGAGATGGAACAAATACATCGAGTCAATAGCTTCGTCCACTTCAAGAAAAGTTGGCTCCCTGTGCCGCGCCAGGAAATCCTTCAAATCTACAAATCAACCATTCGACCTTGCATGGAGTATTGCTGCCATATATGGTCTGGAGCCACTTCTGTTTGTT
>CAHIKZ030004734.1:0-23135 GCA_903632075.3 Acanthosepion pharaonis | reverse complement strand
GTTTCCGCCGTTGTACGCTCCGGCATTCTTCAGGATCTGTCATTATTTCTTAGATAAGGTGTTGTAATTATTTACACTATTCATATTGTTCGGACTGTTGTCCTCATTTTTGATGCCATATTCACAACGTTTCGGCCGTTGTACATTGATATTTGAAGAGTTACAGGGGAGTGAATATTATAGTGGATTTCGTTTGGTTTTGATAATTCGTAAGTTCTAGGTCCTCTTTGGTCTAATTAACTCTGACTAAGAGAGAAGCTCAATCTATCTAAATCACCAGTGCAAAGCGTATATTGCTTTAGAGAGAAAATTAGCTAAACATTAAAATCACCTATAGCCCTCAGATTAGACAGCAAAATTGTTTTGTCAAAAAGATTTACTAATTAAACGGAAACTTTATGACATAATATATTAATTGTGTCATTATTATTATTATTATTATTATTATTATTATTATTATTGAATATATAATAAAGTCTTCCAGGAAGGGTGGATGACCCGAAGTAAGCTAGTAAATTAATTTTGGAAAAGTGATGCAATCGTCAGTTTTTTATTATTGATCAAAAATCATCTATATATATATATATATATATATATATATATATATATATATATATATATATATATATATATATATATATATATATGGAGATGTGTTATATATGTGAGGGTATATGTTATATATATATATATATATATATATATATATATATATATATATATATATATATATTATACGCTGTTACATTAGAACATATAAGTAATTGCTGCAAAATTGTACATTTTGTTACGTCGTTTAAATAAAACGCCTTTTCAGGTAATTATCTTATTTGAAACTGAAATTAATGAAATTTCACTTGATTTTCCGTTTTTTTGATAGTAGGGTTTATTTGTTATGCTTTCTTTTGCCTTTCTTTTCCTTCCTCTTCTTTTTCGTTTGGCTAATTTCTTACTTTCTTTCCCTTTTTCGTAACAAAAATCCTTTTAACTTGCATGAAAAATTTTCCAAAATGGAAAATGAAGTGATGTTTCATTTATTCTAGTTTTAAAGAAGATTATCTCAAAAGCCGTTTTATTTAAACCTTGATGCACAATATACGATCATGTAGTAATTACATGTATGTTCTAATATGACAATGTATAATAAATATTTATTGCTCTACTCTTGTATTGACCCTTGTTTTAAATTAATGTTTTGAATGTTGTCATTTTATTCTTCGGTCTTTTAAATTTTCACACACACACAACACACACACACACACACACACACATACACACATACACACACACACACACTTATATATATATATCTGTGTGTGAGTGTGTGTGTTATTTACTTCTAGAGCTGATTCTTTTCATAACTGGAGAATCAGATTTTGACGGACAAAATGTAGAGTCAGAAATCTAATGTTATCGAAATTTTTGACTGATTGGGCACTCAGGTGATCTGTGATCACTTGCACCATATTCGCATTTATGTATGACGTTCGTAAAGTTTGATTATTGAATGCCGTTTGGGAAACAAATCTCGCTAGAATCTAAACGTATCGTGGAATTAACTTTTGATGAAGAAATATTTCAAAAATTAAAGTCAAATTTGACAGATTGCTTGTATGTCAGGTCAATGTGCGAGTGCAACTGGTATGTTATAAGTTTGGGTTATTTTTGCACATTCATTCGGCTACTTAACCTTTCCCTGGCCAGGTGATCAGAGCCGCTAGAGAGCCGCCATAAATAAAAAAATAATAGCCGTTAAAAAGACAAATGAACTTACAAGGTTAACGCCCATCTAGGAAAATGAGGTAGATGGCTCTCTATAGCTATGGATGTCGACAGTGCAGTAATGATACGACATTGCTGAGTGAAGTGTTTTCTTCACACAGCCGAAAGGCCAAGGGTATGAGTTCCTCCGATGGGTACCATGGGCGGGTAGACGTGACGAACGCTCGTCTTGAAGCTGTTGGACATCGGTTCTTGTTTGAACTGCAGAGGAACTGAATCTAATTGGTCTACTTGTCAAAGATTTCGTTTCGTTTCGTTTTACGGCATATCAATCTCAATGGATCATTTAATGCCGATAATTTTTTCCTGGTAATATTTTGTTTTGTCAAAATCTATTTCTGGTAATATTTTTTCTTCAAAAAATGTATTTTTGGTAATTTTTTTTTTTTTTTTTGTTGCAAAAACGTATTTTTGGTAATATTTTTCCTCAAACATTTAATTGCTGCTAATAATTTTTTTTTACAAAGTATTTCTGGTATTAAAACCTATCTTTACACTTTCATAGTGGTTTTTATCCCAGTTTCGGGGCTAACTATTTACCCATAGCTGGGACCCTAACAGGTGCTCCCACCCCGGATCAGGGGTTGACCTGGGAATACCAGAGATTAAGTGGTAGTTCAACGCTCCTCAAAACCTCCTGATCAGATGTCTTTTTGTTAGATGTAGTTTAAAGGCATGAAACGGACATGGATGTAGTTTATCATCATGCCCAGGAAACCCAGATTGTTAGAGACGTCAATGCTCAGGTGATCACCTTTACAAATCCTAAAAATGACACGATGATAATGATAATCAATTTTGTCAATAATACCGTTGTCCTGGAGTCTATTTGAACACCTTGCATATGATTTCTGGATTGGGAAAATTTCTGGACAAAGATTTATCTTCATTTAACATGTAAAAATATACTTTCATTGTTTGTGAAAATTTTAATTTAGTTAATATCAGATTGAAGCAAATGTATAAAATGAAATCAAATTTTCGATTGTTTGGTGGAAGTTGCAATAGCTGTATATCAACCACTATGTGTTATTTAATGGCAAAATAAAATATTTTCTACACAATTTTATGCTTTTAACTCAATTTTTTTTTTAAACAATTGTTTAAAATTCATCATAAAATAAAATAAAAATAAAAAAAAATTTTGAAAAATGTATTTGTTTTTGTTTTCTACCATAAAATATATTATTCTCAATTCATTTCTTTGTAAATTTTATTGCTTATCATTTTATAAAAAATATGTCTTATTCGTAATTTTACGATAAATAGGTAAAAATTTCAAGATAAATGATTATGAATTACATTAATTTTATTATAAATAAGGCTGTGAAATAATTTTATTAAAAATCCGTATTTTTTAGAATTTAAACAATTTAAAATTGGTTTAAGGATCTCTATTTGCCCATAGCTACCTTTTATTAAGTTTTGAACTCAAGAAACTTGGGTTCTTTTTGGGCCAGAGAACAACAGCAATTATCTCAGGTGGGAGGGGCTCTGAAAACCTCCAATCTTGATTATTATAGGCCTCTCCATGAGTTTGATCTTCATTATCCCCATACAAAAAAATTGGACCTTACTCAAGTTTGAAATTAAATTATTATATAATATCTCTCCAAAATAATTATGTCTTTGGGCATTAAAGTCGATAATTTCTCTTCATAATCAACGTTTATAAAAAGAAAATACAAATTAAGTGACTTTATTTGCCTGAGTTTCAATTTTAATATGTTTTGTCATTTTTTTTCATTTGGATCCCATTTATATATCTGAAAATGAATGTCCCCGGGCGTATGCACTTATCAAAAAATAGACCTTGAAATATCCTGATTTTCCCAGAGTAAATACAGGATTAAATACAACATCCAATATTTATCTAAATCTATTATAATTTCAATCAACCTAACCTAAATTTCCCACCAACCATCTTTGAAAACAAAGTAGTTCTTGTCAAATATTTACAGTCAATAACGTTTTCTGAAAAAATCAAACATTGATTTTTTTTATCCATTTTCTTCCCTTTTTGGCATTTTTCTATATTGTTCGTAACCAAAAAAAAAGAAATATAAACTCAATTGGTCTGACACAGGTGGCTTATAACAAATTTAACAGGCCAATTTTAAAAAAACATGGTGATTTCAAAATTTCCCAAAACAGTATCAAAAAGGAAACCAAATTGGATCTTTTTCAATAATTTAATTATCAAAAATGTCATCTCATCTTTTTCTTCCAAACAATCGTTTTAAAATACTTTAAAGAGACAAATGAATCCTTTTTTTCAGACAACAAATTTTTTCTGTGATTTGCTTTAGATTTCTTCAATTGTTACAGGTTCTACTTTTTCAAGGTTTTTCTTGACCATATTTTATTCGAACTTTCAATTCTTGTTATCCATATTCAATAGGATTCAAATCAGGACTTATTGAATGCCATGGCAGAACTGTTTGAAGGGTTTCCTGAAGCCAAAAAGTCTTTTTAGACGTTATTTGGGATTTTTCTTGCTCAAAAAAATCTGCCATCTTATAAAGATTTTAAATGATAGTTCTAAAAAATTTTCATTCAGAATTTTGATATAGTCTGCAGATTTCATTATTATTTTTATTTTTTTCCAAATATTATTCCGTCTTGGGCTATTTAAACCCCTAAATTGATCGTCATAGTAGAAGGATTGTTCAGTTGTCAATGTGTTCATATAACTGGAGGGTTACCTCCCTGGGTTCAAGATATCGTTTGTTATTTTTTGTTATTTTGTTCCCAATTCTAGAATTTTTCGCAGAATTAAACCGAGCAACAATGTGACATGGTTTTGTGAAGAAAGGTTCGTTCTGGCCTCTGCTTTTGAGCAAATAGCTATTTCTTTTTAAACAACGTTGTATTGGGAATGAAAATTTTTTAAAAATATCCATTGTATCCAGAAATTTGGCGATTTGAGAATCAAAACAACTCTTTTCTTTTATAAAACTTCGTGACACAAAGATTTTTCAGCAAATTTGTTTTTTCCAGGGTTAGTCAATTTGTTTGTCGTTCAGTGAACTTTGCTTAAACTCTTTTTGAGAACAAAAATTACCGTATAGGATCAAGAGATATTTTGAACCGGTTTGAAATAAACTTCTAACTATTTTTTCCGACTTTTAAAAAAAATTTGTTTTCTGACAAGTTTTGTCAACGTTTTTTCTTTTTTGTCTTCCCCATCGTGTTGTTAAGGTAAGAATTACTAATGAAATAATTTCATATAGACATAAGTTGTGTTTAACTTTATAATAATTATTTAAAATATTCAACCTGATTGTAAATAAATTCAGTATATGCTTTTTCGATAAAATTTACTATACATGTGTTATCTTTTTATCTCAAACGAATCAATCAATTTAAAACGATATTTATTACTTTCTCAATAATTCTGTTTTCCTACTTATGATAATCTGCACTGGAATAAACTTGTTGCATTTAATCTATTCATTCATTAATTTGATTTTACTAACAGCCATTTTGAGTTTATCAACTGTTATATACTAAAATATGAAAAACAAATGGGTGTTTAGAATCCTCATAAATACTATCTTCTTCAATTAAAATAAAGTGTTTCATTTCCAAAACATTTTGGTTTAATGCAACTGATATAATAATTTTTCTGTATTCAAATAAAAATATAATTGATGTTTGAAGATTAAACATTTCAGTCCCATTTCAACCTCCGTTTTTTTTAAAACTCATTCAAATTCAATTATAGGTCACTGTCCTACCACAAAAATGTAAAAATTCGATACCGTTTATAAAAAATTTAATTTTAAAAACTGGTTTGAAATATTCAAAATTATCGGGTTTCACGAAAATTTCAAAAATCGTTGACTTTGATTAAACTCCATTTTCATTTTCGAATGCAACGTTACTGTGTATTTGGTGAAATCAAAGATATCAAGTTAAATGATTGTTAAACAATTTCAACTCTTTGTCATCTTTTCAATTCATTTTCTTATTTATTTCTTTCAAATTAATGGACGATGTTAGTTTTAAAATTTTAATGAAACCAGGCTATTTTTAAACTTTCACTAAATATATCTTTAAAAATAAAAATTCCTTCCTTTTTCATATATATATATATATATATATATATTTATATATATATATATATATATATATATATATATATATATATATGTATATTTTTTAAAAATTATATATATATATATATATATATATATATATTATGTTGTAGAAAGTGTATTGCGACATTTATTCAAAAATCAGTTTTTTTTTATTCAAGTTAAAAGGTGTCACAATTTATTACATGAACTGTTTTATCAGCATATATATAACGATATTGATAAATAAAAAAATATAATTATAAGAGTTTGTCCCTTGAAAAAAGTTTTCGACGATGTTAATATATAAAATATGCAAAAAAATTTTTTGTGCTTTTCAACATTTTTTAAAACCTTTTTATTGTACAGAAATTTGAGTCAGACAGTTTAGTCCAATTTCTCTAAAAATTAATTTTTTCAACGTAAAAAATAAATTAGCAAAAGTATGCAGCTGTAGTGTGTGCCACTTTGTCATGATTTGCAATGCAAATGGTTGTAAATCTCCAGTTTCCATAGAAAACAACAATTATTCTTAATTTTGTTACAGAAAAGCATTGGCAATTCTTTAAAAGACAGAATCTACCCATGTTTAATGCTTCTCATGTACAACAACGATATATTGTTTTGTTAAGGTGTGCAGGTTTTCTTTTTGGAATCAGAAAGATATTTTAAACAGTTCTAATTCCAATTAATTTCGTTAAATTTACTTATGCAAAAATATTAAATTCAATTTTGAAAAAATCCGTTGACAAAACTATTTTTTTTTAAAATTTTTAAACTTCAAACTGACTATTAATTTTCAAAATCTTGTATTTTAAATAAGTAAACATGAAAATGTAACATTAAAATTACATCGTTTTTTTTCATACGTCAAAATATTAGCAAAACTTTAAATACTACTAGCCAATAATCTTCGTTAATTAATTTTAATTTAGGAATAATAGATATATTCTCAAGTTTTTTATGTGAATTTTTATTAAAATAAAAACAAATTTTTATATAAAAAATAACATAGAACTTTTTTTAATTGGACAGTTTTAATTAAGAAAAAAAAATACTATAAACGAAAATATGAAGTTATTAAAGGACTATGTGGCACCTTGCATTATTAGAAATATTCATAGAAATATGATTTAATTTTTTTTACTCAGTTTATTAAACAGGTTGTTGTTTTTTTTTTTTTTAACGGAAAATAACTGAGTTGAAAATAATTCACTAAGATTGTACTAGACGATCCTAAGGAAAAGAAGAAGGAAAGAAAAAAAAAAAGAAAAAGGAAGAAAAAGAAAAAAGAGAAATGTATGACGCATGACCCAATTGAGGGTGGAGATAGGAGTCAGAAAGAGATTTAGGTCAGCGTCTTGGCCGATTTTCGAAAGACAATTGGAAGAATAGAATTATAAATAATAAAAGAAAGAAAGGGAAAAAAGACATGATATCAAAAAGCGGGCCGCTGATGTAGACCAGATATCGTCAAAGCATCTGACCGACTTTTTGCGTGGAGAGACTCCTTATCAATTTGGTTTAGAACAATAGAAATGAAATTTTTTTACAGAGAAAAAAGTGTCTTTTGGGTTGAGGGGAGTGACCGGTGGAACGATATACAGATCTTGACCTGTTAAGAATTGGACACCCACGTTAATAAAGTGGAGACATTTTCAATGTAGATAATTAAGATTTTCGACTATCAGGAAAAACAAAGAGGTAAAAAGAGGGACAATTGCTTTTGGCTCACAGAGGGCGCCAAGAAGGCGGAAAAGATCCTTTCTAAAGTCAAGACTAATTAGCAGCGGGCTGTTTGACAAAGTCCAGGTGAGAGAAAGCCAAGATTGTCATTTTTCGTACGTGCAAAAAAAAGGAAAATTGGATTTTGTTTTTTTTAAACAAGAACGATGTAACCACGACCGCAAACAGAGGTGAACCGATCAATAACAATTGGTCGAATACGATCACGTGACCTGCGGAAGAAAAGGGATGTTCGATCAATAACAATTGGTCGAATACGATCACGTGATCTGCGGAAGAAAAGGAAAAGAAATGCTCGATCAGGAACGATTGGTTGAAAAGCGGTCACCTGACATACGAGAGACTAAGAGATGGATATGCGCCGCCCCACCAAAAGTACTGCGAGGAAGTAGGGGTGAAAACAATAGCGATAATGGAGAAGACAGAATTAATGCAGTTTTTGGAATTATCGAGAAAACCCTGACGCCGACAGACCCACCCCAGTTTGTTGCGGCGTCAATAAAAAGCAGGGCCCCAATCAGAAAAAAATGAGTTCATCCCCGGACGGCAGAGCCTGAGCGGCCAGAACCCCAGACAAGAAGAACTTCCAGCCCAAGTCAAGACAGATTCCAGAAGAAGAAGATTGCCTGAAAGCCTGAGAAGAATTGGAGCTGCAGACAAGCCGAAAGTCGATGAGAAGTTAAAGTTCAGCTCCGGACGGCAGTGAGAAGAGACCACCTCAGACGACAGAGAGTTGCGGCTAAGTTGAAACAAGAAATCTTCCACCAAGTTGAAACAGGAAAACTACCAGCCCAAGCAGACGAAGAAGAAGAAATACAACTCAAGTCGGAGAGAAGAATCAACTGCGAATGATCGATAGAAATTAGCCCCAGTGTCGAACTGAACCACACTCCGACATACATACATGATTCTAGAAAGTAGGTAATTCGACATTTTTCTATTGTGTGATAGAAGCTTGGTGCCATAGTCCACAGAGCGGGTCGGGAAATGAGAACACTTTTGTTTTTATGTAACGGACTTTAAGATATAAAAGGTTGTTACCCTTTTTATCAGCAATTTTGTTTGGTGTCGTGAGTTTTTTATTTTATTTGTGTTTTGCCACCCCGTCGGACTCAACTTGTATCGGCCCCGATCCCTGCTGGTCCCGTCTGTCTAAGATCTAAACACAGCGTGGGTAGACAGACCGGAGATCGGTATAGTTGCTTTAGTGACCAGGTATTGGAAGCGAGTCGGGAAAGGCGAGGCTGGTGATCATCTGACCAAAGGGTTGGAGCGGCACGCTTGGACCCAGGAGGAGCGACCAGGAGGAGCGACGTCACCGTTGGCGCCGTAACCAAAGGATCCGACACTGGGCCAGGTGTGTAACCGTCACAAGTGGTGCCGTGACCAACGGATCAACCCTGAGACAGCCACGTCATATGGTGCCGTGGTGACCGAGGATTTCAACCCTGAGAAGACCACGATCGACCGCCGTTGCTGAAAATTCAGACAGAACTCAGAACGACCCGGGACCAAAGGAAAAGAAAGAACAGAATCGTCTGTAAGGTAGGACACCTTGTTTTGTTTCCCAACCTCGATTGTTGCTGTATAGACTGTCTTTCTCTGTAGACATGTCAGATTATGATTCGGATAGAGCAGTGGGGGTGAAGAAGAAGTAGGGCGGGGTTTGTCAGTGGATCTAAGGAAGCTGTTGGGTGGACCGAGGGTCCCAGTATTTGATGGCAGCAGGAAGGAGTTTAAAACTGGCTGGCAATCCTCGAGAAGAGCCGAACCATCTACGAACTCTCGGACCAAGAAACCCTGTATTTGGCATACGATGCCACAAAGGGAAAAGCGTCTGAGTTCGTAAGGGGGGCTCGTGGAGAACCAACCCCGCTTGGCTTGGGAAGAAATAAAAAAGACAACTGACCAAAGAATTCGCCGACGAAGGTACGGCCATAGAGGCCATGAGGGCCCTTTTAAAACTGACACAGCTACGGGATGAAACCCCGGGAGAATTGGGGGCCCGAGCGGGGGAAGCATCGTCATTGGCATTCCCCGAAGTGGTCAGGGGATAATGCGGTTATGCAGGCTCAACTGGCGGACCTGTATGTAGAGGCGCTGAGCGACGAGCGTGTTCGTCACGACGTATTGAAAGAAGGACCGCTCAGACTGTCGGCAGCGATAGAGCTGGCCAGGGAGAGCCAGGGGGTGGGGGATAAAGTGAAGAGGTGTGGAAGAACCAGATACCAAGTCAAGAGGCTGGAAGAAGGGGGGGGGCGGAAGAGCCCCCGTGTGGAATCAGAGGGTTAAGGAAGAGGTGGATCGGGCAGAATCAGGGGATGAAGAAGAGACCCCAATAGAAGGGCATGGTCGACCAGGCATGGCTTTTATAAGCCCACGCCGGGTCGATACGGGCTGGTCTGCTGGACCTGTGGGGCACGAGGACCACAGGGCGGCGGAATGTCCGACGAAGTGGGGGTTGCCACAGACTTCGATCGTGACAGATGCATCAGGTGTGGTGAGAAAGGACACCTGGCCAAGTGGTGCGGGCTGAGGAAGGTGCCCCACCAATATTAACAAAGAAGGCCGAGCCCAAGAAAAGCCAGCAGGCCACCCCAGAATTAAGAGGGAGGGTGGCCCAGTTAAAAAGGAGAGAAATAAAACTTGGACCAGTGGGTGGGCGAACCGCTTGAATAGAGGACAGGTCCCCCCCGAGGATAGACACAAGGCCAACCCAGTTAAAAAGGGAAAGAGCAAAATGTTGGACATGTGGTCGGGCGGGCCACTTTTGCGGCAAGCTGTCCAGCAAGAAGGTGCTGGTTTTGCAGGAGGCCAGGACACCTGAAAAGAAACTGTATTCTTAGAAACGGCCATGGGAGACCGGGAGAGGTCCGGCCGGGGTCGCCCAGGTGCAGGGGGCGCAGAACTCCACCTCATAAAAAAAATGAAGGTGATATATTACTACCGGCGCCTATGGCTGGGTTAACCCAAAGGTGGGGACCCAGGAAGAAGAAAGCTCAAGTGTTCTCTTCGCTAACGCAAGAGAGAGAACTATCCTGTAGAGCAGAGATAGGTGGTAGAGAGATGAGGGCTTTGGTGGACACAGGAGCATCTGTGTCATTGATGAAGAGGAAACATACAGGCGGGTGAAACGGAAGAGAAGGTTACAGGAAGCGGACATAGAGATCACGCAAGCAGATGGGGCCCCCTGGAGATAAAAGTGATGGTGAGGCTCCCGGTGAGGATTGGGAGGGTGAAAAGCACCCAAAATTTTTACGTAACCCCGACCTGTGTACGGAGGCAATCTTGGGAGAAGATTGGCTCCGGAGCCAGAAGGCCCAGATCGAGTTTAATCCTACTGCGTTGGTGGTGAACGGCGAGAGAACGCCATTGGGATGCCCACCGAGGAAGAGATAACCATAGTGGTGGAGGAAGATGTAAAGTTACCTCCTAGGACCGCAGTGTCGGGAAAGGGGTAGGCTAATGTCAGAAAAAAAAAAGGTACGGAGGGACCTCTGCAGTTGGTCCCTGTAGAAGGAAAGGGCCTAGAAGATGGCGAGGTAACCCTGTGCGAAACGGTAGTGGAGGCAGCCGAGTTGGTGCCCATTATGATGGTGAACCAGGCCCAAAAGACTATCAAGGTTAGGAGGGGAGAAGATAGGAGAGCGCTTCCCCTACGAACTCTGAATCAGGTGAGATTCGAGGAGGAACGAAGGAAGCTAGTAGAGCAAACAAAAGGAATCTTAGATGAGGATATATTAGCACCGGATCAATTTAGAACCAGAGTGGGGGGTCTGTTAAGGAACAATCGAGATGTGGTAGCCCAGTCAGATAAGGAACTAGGTCAGACCCACACAGTCGAAATGAAAATCGACACCGGAGACCACCCCCCCTGTGAAATTAAAACCCTACCGAACACCTATACATAAAAAGACCCCTTGTAGAAGAGGCAGTAGAGGAAATGTTGGAAGCTGGGATGATCGAAAGATCGATCTCTCCTTGGAGCTTCCCAATAGTAATAGTAGGTAAGAAAGATGGCGGCCACCGTTTCTGTGTAGATTTTAGAAAGCTGAATTCTATATCGAAGCCGTTGGCGGTGCCATTGCCATTGATAGACGACATTTTGGCATTATTAGGGAAGGCAAAGTACTTCTCTACGTTGGACTTGAGGTCCGGGTATTGGCAGGTAGCCCTGGATGAGGCTGACAAGGAGAAGGCCGCATTCGCGTGTCACCTGGGACTGTTTCAGTTCAGAGTGATGCCATTCGGTTTAGCTAATGCCCCGGGAGTCTTCCAACAGCTAATGTCAATAGTGTTAGGAGGATACGAGAGCTTTGCCATGGCGTATTTAGACGATATCTTGATATTTTCGGAGACAGTGGAACAACATTTTTTCATTTAAGACAGGTGTTGGGAAGGTTGAGGAAACACGGATTAAAATTGAAATTGTCAAAGTGTCAGTTTCTGAGGGAAGAAACTAGGTATTTAGGCTTCGTCATAAACGGAGACGGTATTAAACCCGACATGGATAAGGTAAAGGTCATAAAGGAAATGCCAGAGCCTAAGACAGTGAGGCAGGTAAGAGGTTTTATAGGAGCTATAGGCTACTACCGGCGCTTCGTCCCGGCATTTTCAAGAATTGCCATACCGCTAGTGGCCCTGACGAAGAAATACGCTAGGTTCAAATGGACAGAGGACTGTCAACGAGCATTTGATTCGCTAAAGGAACAGTTGACAACCGTTCCACTGCTGACGTATCCAGACCTCAGCAAGCCCATGATATTATACACGGATGCCAGTGAGCAGTGTGTAGGAGCAGTACTTACCCAGCCGTGTCCTGATAAGGAAGGACCAGTGCCAGGCATACCAGAGGAAGTACCGATATACTTCCTCTCCCATAAGCTCTCAGAGACACAACAGAGGTGGCCAGTAATAGAGAGGGAAGCATATGCTATCATGTATGCTCTCCAAAAACTGGACTACTATTTAAATGGTGCGGTCTTCACTATAAAGACAGACCACAAGCCTCTGCAGTACCTATTGCAGGCAGAGTGGACAAATAATAAGAAAATTCAACAGTGGGCACTTAAGTTAAGTGGCTACCACTGTAAGATAGAGTATTTGGCAGGAAAGGAAAACACGTGCAGATTTACTCTCAAGAATACCGAAACAACTGGAAGAAAGATCTGTAAGGGTAGAACAGGGAGTAGATGATAAAGCCTATAGAATAGGAGTAATTAACTCTAATAAGCTAAAAAGATCGCCCTATATTAGAATCGGACGAAGAAGGGGACGCCCAGATAATAACCGATCCTTACTGGACAGAAGGAATTGAGAAGGAGCAAGCAGACAGTGAAATAGCTGCTCTGAGAGAGAAGGTGAAGTCAGGAGAGACCACCAAGTATGCCATAATAGAGGAAAGGCTGTATTATCTCTCAGGAAGGGATGAAGAAGTCAAACCCAAGTTGTATGTGCCCAAAAGTCTAAGACCAGAGATATTGGAACAGTGCCACGAAAGGTTGGGTCACATGGGAATTGATAGGACATGTGATCTCATAGGAAGAAAGTACTATTGGCCCAAACTGTACGGAGAAGTCACTAACTATGTTCGGAGTTGTGTAGTGTGCCAGTCGCAGAGCAGAAGGCAGGAAATGGCACCCTTGGAGAAACAGACGTACCAAACTTCCCCTTCGAGAAAGTGAGTATGGATGTATCAGGACCATATGGGGAAACTGCACAAGGAAACAACTATATAGTGAGTTTTGTCGATTGGCTAACAAATTGGCCTGAGGCATTTGCAGTACCAGACAAGAAGGCCAGAACTGTGGCCGGGTTGATAATAAGTGAAATCTTCCCTAGGTATGGTGCCCCTGTGCAATTGGTAACAGATAATGGCACGGAGAATGTGAACAGCATCATGAGAGAAGTTTTGACAGGTTTGAATGTAGAGCACATAAAAACATCCCCATATCACCCCCCAGGGAAATGCTAAAGTGGAAAGGTTTCATAGAACCTTGGGAGATGTATTAGCCAAGTTGGTCAGAGAAAACACTGGAAATTGGGACTTGTATTTGACGCAGGCTCTGGCGGCCGTGAGGTTTACGATAAACGAAACCTCCAGATTTTCTCCTTATTTTTTGTTGTTTGGCAGAGACGTGGTCCTGCCTGTAGATAACCTACTGAAGCCCCGAAGAAGGTATATGGGAGAAGATCATCATCAACTATTGCTGGAACAGCAACATAAGATATTCGTACAGGCCAGAAGAAGAATAAAAAGAGGGCCCAGAAGAAAAGAAATGAGAGGGTGAATGCTGAAAGAAAGGTGGTAGAATTGAAGGTTGGAGACCCTGTCTACTATAAAATCCACCAGAGAGAAGGAAAACTAGACCAGAGATGGGAACCGTACTACCGGATAGTGGAGCAGACGGGCCCAGTATCATATGTAATATGGGATCAAGTGGCAGGACGAGCGAGGAGGTTAATGCCAATGATCTGAAGAAGGCTGAAATAGCTAACCTGGAAATGAGCGAGCCGAGGCCTAAGAAGACAAGGAAAAGGAAGGTAACTCTGGTTGAACCGGAAGGAATGGAGACGGAGGAAGACTCGAAGAAGATGATGAGATAGGTCGACTTGACCAGATAAACGAAGCAGTCCGAGTGACAGAGTTGGAACCCTCAGCGGGGATTAGCGATGTTCAGTCGTCGACTGAGTCAGTGCAGAAAGACCCCGTGAGATCGCCATCACACCCCCATGTCCGAAGAAAAGGAAGAAAAAAGACGAAGAGGTCCAATCAGGCAGTCGAAGGCTCTAAAAAGAGACACCCTGAACAGGACGAAGGACCCAGCGAGTGGGAAGAGGAGGATCAAATACCCCTTTCCCAGCTTAAGGAAAAGATAAAGAACAGGAGAAGTTTAGACATAGAGTCGAGATGTATTGAAGACATTCAAGGCGAAGACTCTGAACAGAAAGAAGAATCAGGGGATGGAGAAGAGGACAAAAAACCTCCTGGACGAGAATTAAACACAGCGTGGGTAGACAGACCGGAGATCGGTATAGTTGCTTTAGTGACCAGGTATTGGAAGCGAGTCGGGAAAGGCGAGGCTGGTGATCATCTGACCAAAGGGTTGGAGCGGCACGTTTGGACCCAGGAGGAGCGACCAGGAGGAGCGACGTCACCGTTGGCGCCGTAACCAAAGGATCCGACACTGGGCCAGGTGTGTAACCGTCACACTCTAATTATGCTCCTAAATTGCCTTCTTAGACTCACATATGGATGTCATGCATGGCGGACAACTTATTCAGAAATGTCTAAACTATAGATTATACGCAAATGCTTTCTTTGACCATTGATTCAGAACCACTTCAAGTAAATGAATCCTCCAGTTATAAAAGATGGCAAATCTTCTTCAGATCATATAGATTGATTTTTTACAGAATCACAGAAAATCCCTTTACCAAATAAAAAAAATGACATTATTTCCAACAGCCGTAACAATAGGTAAAACATGTAACTATAAAGAAAAAGAATGACATAATAGCGTAGTTGACTTTCAAACACTACTTTAAAATAATGGTCAGCAAGGAAACTGTCGTCATTACTAGAATCCACAATTATAGTTAGTTGACTTTTAAAGCCTATTTTCCGGAAAATGTTGTAAGAGAAAGATTTGTTTTTTAAATTTCAACTGATAGCAAAGCTAACTGTTCAATCAATGAATGCGAAATTTTTTTTCTATATGAAAATGATTGTGTTAAATAATAGTTTAGCAGATTATTATTTTTAGGGGGGTGTATCTCGGCCTCGACTGCTAGAGGTTGACATTCAGGGTCAGGTGTGAGCCATAATAGGGAAGTCGATTTTGATTGGCTGAGCTAGTGTGGGAAAGATAGTTAAAGAACGTTTTCAGGAGCTGCTTCTTACCAGTCAAGCGAAGCATATGTATTTTTTTCATGTCCGAAAGGGCTCCCCAGTGAGGAAGAGGAAGACCCAACTTGATAGTTAGATAATATACGTGGCGACATGAGTAATAAAATAGTTTGAAGTGTTTCATTACTGAACCAAAACAATTAGCAATTGCTGCCCCCCAAAAAAAAAAAAGATGGCACCACGCCGACCGGGCGGGGGGGCTATACAAGAATTTTATAATTAGCATTCGACGCCCCATTTATTTATCTATTTACAAAATTTAGAAAGGAAAACTTTTAGATATTAAAGAAAGGTCAATACGAAACAAGAAATACGAAATAATTAACTAAGTCACTTTGATTTAAGATCCTAAATAGCCTTGTTAATCCTAGATTTTCATTTAGATATCAGGCATGGCGTTGAACAAGTCCGGAAATGTCCATACCATCAGCTTTTCTCAGATGAATTATTAAAATAGTTTTCGAATAAAGGAATCCTTTGATCTCAAAGAAGATTATATTTCCTCATATTCTACCGATGGACGCTACAGAATCACAAATAAGAAGCTTTATCAAATAGCAAAAAAAATACATCACATAAAGACTTCCAGCATCCGCAAGAACTAAACGGATAGCTCGTGTAAATAGAAGGTAAAATAATGGCATAACCAATATGTTGATTTCCCGCACTACATTAAACAAAATTTTAGGAAGGATACTGCAATCAACAGTAGAAATAACTAAAAAAAAGGTCCCTAAAAAGGATTTAAAATAAATTTCAACTGATATTAACGCAAAATATTAGGTCAATGAAAGTAGCAGGTTTGCTGTGGAAACGGTTATTCTCACCATTATCGTTGCTATTATATTATATTATAGATAAATAAACATGAAGTTACATTTCTCCTTTTATTTCATTTGAACCCAAAATATTCTAACTATTTCTTTCTTCAATAAGTAACAAAAAATTACTTATTATGCATGTCATCTTGCGTGGTCTGATGTCAGAAAGCATCACGGGGCGAATGTTGCCGATATATGACGATATTTCTCCTACTGAGTTCAGTTACATTCAACATATCGTTTCCAGATCAATAGATGTTAAATATATTACGTTGATGGGGTTTTAATTGATCGACTGAAGTCAGAAGAGTAGAGGAGGAGATAGTATTATTATAATTGGTGAAATATCGATTTAAAATGTACTTTTCCGTAGACATGGTTGAGGTCCGGGGTTTTACGCAACAATTTGCCAGAGGAGGCTTGCAAATACATCTTCGTAGACATTATTAAAATATTCATTGCATATAGAAAGGATAATCAACCATTCCCTATAATGTCTGGTTGAATGCAATACTCTGTCTACTACTAATAAAAACATCGATTAAAACTATTTTGTTTCATCTGCGTAAATTACCTACCCACTTGCGTAGTTACTATTGTATATATATATATATATATATATATATATATATATATATATATATATATATATATATATACTGTGCTACTCAGTTTTGTACATTATATATATATATATATATTTTGAGAAATTGTATGACATAGTGGAAAAAGTTTACTTGTGACGTGTTTCGTCCTTCAGAATTTCAAAAATTTTTGTTATCTTAGTAGGACAACACATAGGGGGATTTTTTTTTATCTATCCGAATTCATTTAGAGTTTTTTCTTCGTTTTCTTTCCATCACTTGAGTAGGTATTATACACTCTAATATTAGATTAGCCAGGAATGGTGAAATGTTTTGAGAGCGAAGGAGCGAAATTACTGAAGATAACCTTGCGATTAAGGCACTCTCTAGAGTCTAGACATAAATGTCAAGACTCTAGACATTTATGTCGTATAGAATTATTTTTCTTTTGTGATCAGAGTAGCATTTTCATGGCAAAGTTGTGGTCAGTTTTGTTACGGTCAGTAACCAGCGTATTTGATTTATCCTTTTGCAAAATGTACCTTTTGTTGTCATATAATTTTTATTTAGATTCCTTGACATTTCTCCAATGTATTTTTTGCGATTTATTAAAGACCTTAAGGAGTAAATTACTCCTTAAGGTTTTAACAGATTGGTTTTTTTTTTTAAAATGACTAAGTCTTTTATTGTATTGGATTTTGTTGTAACAGCTTTTAAGTTGAGTTTCGATAGATTCTTTTAGATTTTAGATGTGATAGAATTAGTAGTTAGGATAATATCTAAAAATATACATGCCATCACGCCACTGTGATGTGATCCCATAGATAATCCATTTTTTTAGTAACAATCATTATTAAATGTGAAGTAGCATAGATTGGTAATGAGATGGCACATTTTTATTATTTTAGATTTTGGTAGAGAGAACTTCAATCTGATACTAAAGTCTGAATAAACCACTTTCATAACCATGATTAAGGTGAAGGTTTCATTGGAAGTAAAGTTCTCATCAGTTTAAACAATTGACAATTTACATTAAGGAACAGATACATGTAAAAATAAGTTACTTTAGAAACTGGAATGGTTGATATACTTTTTCTTATCTGTAGAAGAAATATGTTTTCTTTTTAAAAATATATTTTTCCTTATTTTCAAATGAATAAATTCAGAACAAATTATACAAAGGTATGTGTTAATTACAATGTCATTCGTAATAATATTACAGGAAACCATCAATATTTAAATTATAGAAAAAGTTTTTCTCCAAATAAAAAATATCAACCTTTTCCGTGTCTAAGGCAGATAATTACGCATAAGATCTATAATGAAATTGACGCTTTCAACGGAAAATTACATTGGTTTTCTTTTTTTATGAGCCCACCTTATGATGAATCATATTTCATGCGCCCCACTGGTCAGAAAAGTTTCCCCATATCTGTAGTCAAGGAAGTCCAACCACTTTTTGTGATTGCTTTCCAGTACTTTAATATTATTTGAGATCTTTCTCTATCATTTTTCAAAAGCACACCATTCCTCTTCCAATGAGACCTAACTCAAAGAATAATCGCTCTGAGTTCTGAAAACCTGATTGGATCTGGTACCATTGGGTATAAACTCTAAAAGACTGATACCCTTCTGATCGAAAAACACATCATTCTCCATTTTCCTAACGGACCGGGCTGACTCAAATTTCTTTTCACATTAGTCTAGCTGATATTACGTTTATTCCTTTCCTCGTCTCTCTTGCTCATAATAGTGAGCCATATCTCCTCTCCGGTAGCCATCCTAATTAGAAAGCAACTATCAGATTTAGACAGGAGCTGACGGCTAAGAACCATGCTCTGCACTTTCATGATATCTCCCAGTATTCTGAAAACCGAACATTGCAATGAATATTTTCAGTTGGTAAGGGGTTTTCTTTAACAGTTGACACCACCATGGCCCAACTAGCCTAAAGGAAAATTGTAAATAACTGTCAATGTTTAAGTAAAATAACGGTTATAAAACCAGGAAGAGAAAACGACGAGGCAAGTATGAAATACGCATCGAGTTGACTTTCGGGCAAATTCGTTTGGGAAAGATCTTAATCTTATCTCAGCTATGGGAAAAATGACAGGGTAGTTTTTGACAATCTAGACTTGGTTCGTAACCAGTCTAGGAGTTGATAACTGAATTCAAAGACGATTTCGGTGCAAAAGGACGAGATAAAAGCCCTTCAGATATGGACTCGATTTAAAAACCTCCCCAGCGACGGATTTCTGGGGATATCTTGACCTGAAAGAAAAAAAAAACGCACGGTGACTAAAATTCTGAAGTCGCATTTTTTGCGCAGTCAGCAGCAGGCGGATATTGTGTCTACTTTTTGAGACTGAAAACGGATAAAAAATAGATTAGTTATTGGTGTCAGCGGAATAACAAGCAAGAATAGAGAATTCAGAATTCATTCGCGTTATGCTGTCCGGCCAAATGTGATCACACAAACCAAGTTCGATGTTTGATTTAAGCAAAAGGAATTGCGTAAATAAAACGGAAATAGTCAAAGGAATCGAAACAAATATGTGCTCTATTTCTCCAGTTATCCAATGTGCGATAAAACTTCACAATTTTCTTATTCTTTGTATGGACAGCGCGTCTGCTACTATAATGGTTCTGTCTCTGCTTTAGAAACAATCTTTCAGCCAGTTTTCAGTATCCCATAAAGCATTTCTTAATTAATTGATCTAATATTAGTCACACTCCTCTTTCATTATTATTTGTCCTTCGTATATGTTCCCTTGGCTGTCAACAACGTAATCGATAAAGTATTATGAAACTGAAACCTGTTCTTACCAATAAAAAAAGCTATACAATTTACACAGAGACGATGTGGTGTAGTTTCATAGAAGGAAACTGAGAATGTCATAGATGAAAGATTTGAGCAAGGACGACTTTTTAAGAAAAATAGAAAAAAAAACACTTACAACTGAAATGAAAATTATACAATTTTTTTAACACATAATGAGGAATAAGCCTTGTTGAATATGAAGACAATAAAGAAGGAGTTATAGTAACTTGACAAACATGATTTGAACTACAAAACATAGTGGAGAACCATAAGCATTAATTTTTATTTTTACAGATACAAGGCCATTGAGAGCAAAAAAGGTTTCTGCAGTCTTATCATAAGAAGAATGGACATGAGAGAATGGCGAGGGAATTTTATTTCATTGGTATGTATAAATCAAGGAAATTTATTAGAGGTCTAAGTTAGCTGTCCGTTTCCTAAGACATTTTCTTAAAGTGGGTTCTGTCTTCTTTTCGCCTCAGTTCTCAGTAATCTTCTGAACGATGTTGAAAAGCTTCAGAGCCGATGAATGACGAGGAAAACTTATAGATACATATATATGTTCAAATGGCAACCTGTCCAACGTAAACTACCCCAAGTGAACAATAAAAATATATTACAGACGTGTCGGTTGTAAAAGAAACGTTCTACTTTGAACAGACTACGGAATTAGTCTAAAGAAAAATAGCCATTTCCACGAAACTGTACTCAACAAAGTGTATGACTCGCATTTCCTATCCACCAAGTAAAGCTTAACAAGGTTAAAATTTTACAAGAGACGGACAAAAGCATATTATGCCGGTGGAAAACATACCAAGATAATAACAGATAAACGAACCCCAAGGTGTATAAAACCATTTTGTGTTACTTATGGTACAGAATCTTACCTACACGCATGCAACCAATTTACCACTGGATGGCATGCTACTAACATTTAAACATTGGTGGCCCGATGTCGGACAGCCAACTTTTTCGTCTTTGCAATGTTACCACTGGCAGACCGCTAGACTTCCACGGATGGCTGCCACCAGAGAACCGTTGGCTTTACCACCGGTGACCCGCCAAGTGTACTACTTGAACCTTGCTTGTAGATTGGGTTCATATATCTCTATCAGGTGATAGAGATATATTTTATATATATATATAAAAAGTGAACATAGAAGTCAACACTTAGGGCGACAGTCTGTTTCATGCTATATGCAATCATCAGGCCTGACGATTGCATATAAACAGACTGTCGCCCCTAACATCTATGTTCAGACTATTCACACGCTCTATCTCTGATATTGAGCACTTTATCCCATAAATATAGCACTCCTTAAGACTATATTTCTTTATATATATATATATATATATATATATATATATATATATATATATATGTGTGTGTGTGTGTGTGTGTGTGTGTGTGTGTGTGTGTAAAATGGACAAAGACCGACAATTATTTTCAGATATTATTTTTATGTTTATACATTCTTTTATAGATACACCCATTTAAGTAAATGCTCTGTTTTTAATAAACAGTGTTAAACATCATTTACCGGCATGAATGTCCGAGAAATTTTGATAGAAAATATGCGTCCTCGGACAGTAATCGAACCTGTATCCTATAAAGAAACCGTCATATAGCCTAGCGTCCTTTTACCGATTTAGAGACAGCGTTTCAGTTAGCAATGTCGATTTTACTGTTTTAAACTACAATTCTCCATGATTTTCTCTCGTACATTCATATCTCCTCGATGCGTATCCACATGTAAACAAATGACGTCACACATTATTAATGTTCAAATTCCGACAGTTATTTTAAGATATTTTTTATGTTTATTCATTCTTTTTATAGATACAGATATTTAAGAAAATGTTCTGTTTATAATAAACAGTATTAACAACATTTACCGGAGGACGCATATTTTCTATGAAAATTTCTCGGACATTCATCATCATCATATATATATATATATATATATATATATATATATATATATATATATATATATATATTAGTGGTGACTCTGGCTCTCCTGCTTAGCCCGAGTGAATCAACATTCAAGTATAAATACTTCAAAGCAACAGAAATATTTCATAGAGTGTTGCTTTCATTCTTGATTTCAGATGAATCAAAAATTGTTTCAAATTTGTGCCTCATAATATTGACCAAAATAATAAAGATAAAATCAAATAAAGAAAATAATTGTAAAAAATGAAATAAAATTAAACTGGTTAGTCGGACTTTATAGATATGAGCCCTATCGCAGCTGGAAACACCTAATATGCAATAAATATATTGCTTTAATTTTATAAATAATATTTTAAAAATCTATAAAGGCTTTTTTTCCCAGATTTTTTTTTTTTAAACATATTTTTATTTCAACTCATTCTTTTCAATTGTCTTTTTTAATTATTTATTCCGTAGAGTATAAAGGTTATTTTGTGTTAATTGAAGAAGGGCGAATTAAATTAATACCAAAATCAAAGAAAACCTTAACTCTTTGATTGGAGGTTGGGCTATGGAATGTGGTATTAGTTAGCAGTACCGATCATAAGCATAAAATTTACAAAAGATGCGTAAACACACACACACACACACACACACACATATATATATATATATATATATATATATATATATATATATATATATATATATATATATATATAATTTTCTCAATTACAAAGCGGCCCTTTAAGTAAACGCAATTTCACTTTCCGTCATCCATCTCTCTCCCCCCTCGTCTTTCCCTCCCTCTTATTCTAACATTAGATTGTCTATGGTGTGTGTATGTCACCACGAAATGTATCTTTATACATCCGACAACATTCATTTTTTTTCTCTAACTTAAACCCCTTCCATCCACCTCTCCTCAAATTCTCTCTGTTAAGGTTTAATCTCCCTCCCGTCATACTTACACTTACGGAGTGTTTTTTTCTTTTCCTTTTGAATTTGTATGTCTGATGAATTGGATCGTATTTACGATTCCAATGGAATAAACTATGACCATGGCATATTAGTGTTTAAGCCTTTTTATTATATATATATATATATATATATATATATATATATATATATATATATATATATATATATATATATACACAAACACATACTTGAAATAGATACACATGTTATTTAAAAAAACACATATCTGGCTACAGATTTCTAAAATGTATATATCTATTTAGAGTAAGGTATCATTTTAGCAACCAAAGGCCCCGACAATCATTGTTGACGTAAAGTCGGTACTGATATATATATATATATATATATATATATATATATATATATATGTATGTATGTATGTATATTTCAAGCATGTTTCGTTGAATAATCTAGACTTATTATGTTTATTCATTTTAGTTTTAAACTTTTCACGTCAATGAATTAATTATTGCTTG
>CAHIKZ030004733.1:0-22161 GCA_903632075.3 Acanthosepion pharaonis | reverse complement strand
TTTTTAAGGTTTTATTGAAATTTTATTTAAGTTTCCACATGTCCTCCATCATTAGCAATACAAAGGGTAATACAATTTTGCAGTTCATGGAAAACATTTGCCAACTGATTTACAGTAATGCCTGAAATCACATTAATCATTTTAGCTATACTTAAAACTAGGTACTTTAAACTTTATAACATTTTTTTACAGATTATTTCTATCGCAAATACAAATAAAGTTATAAAATTTTTTAAAGTGCACACGAACTTTATGGACAACCTGTAGAATTACAGAGTAAAGTCTTACTATTTTATATATTTTTTAAATTCGCGCATGCGCGTTGTTTATTCTTGATTTTGACGGTTGGCCTGTATAGCACAGTGAGTTGGGCACCGTCTCTGAGAAAAAGAGTACCATGATGCAATTCACTCCACCAGAAACGACATGCTGTACTGCATGGGATTCGCGCCAGGAGTTGCTATACAAACATTGCAGAGTGTTTTGGTGTCAATCTGAAGAAAGTGCAGACGATTCAAAAAGAGTTGGATGAGTCTAATGCTGATTACGAAGGTACGGCTGATAAGAAAAGAATTTGTTGGTGATGGCCTCGTTCTCAACATAGAGGGCCTACGTCAAGTGCTTTGAGAAGGTAGTTGTTGTCCTGGGTCAAGAGCGTGGGTACTGGAAGACCCTATGTCTGGCAACAGGAATCTGCACCATGCTACACAAGCAGGAGAAACAAGCCATGACTGTCAGACAATATCTGCAACCACACCACCCCTTACATCTAGCCACCTAACTCTGCCAGCATTTACCGTCCAGAAGAGTCGCTCGAGATTTCGAAGTCATCTGGTAGCCGTGGTTGAATCTTTGGGTCCTTCTCTTTGCTTCTGCCAACAGTGTACACGTTTCACACCCATATTAGCTACCATTTTTGCTGTACTGAAATTGCTCATTTTTTGAAAAAAAAGGATCATTTTACGATCTTGGCTGATCACAAAATTTATAAATAAAAAAAAGGTCATAGAAACCCATCAATTTACAGGTAAGCCGAGCAATTTATATCAGCCACCTGAAATAAACTATTTTTATAAGAAAAAAATCAGACATATCTAAAACAAAAATGGCAACATAGTGAAGTTGGACCAACCACCTAGGTAAATTGCTCGTAATCAATTGCTGGACAGTAAATTGCTCGAAATCAATTGCTGACAGTAAATTGCTCGAAATCAATTGCTGGACAGTAAATTGCACGAAATCAATTGCTGGACAGTAAATTGCTCGAAATCAATTGCTGGACAGTAAATTGCTCGTAATCAATTGCTCGGAAAATAATTTCTCGAACCATCAATCGCTCGAAAAGCAGTTTGCTCGAAACCTGTGGTTAAAAAAAAATAAAACTACATTTTTTTTTAATATTTACTATAAGATAAAATAATACAACTTTATTGTTGTTAACTGAACAATTAAAATTAAAGAACGAGTACATTTATAAACCAGGTCTTATTTTTTTTTTCTAGTATGGCAGTTTTTTGAAATCTGTGATTAAAAAAATAAAACACGTGCTAAGCATTTGCGTTTTTGCACATTTCACATTTCCAGTAAATCTTATTGTTCACTGTTTTGTCCTTAATATATAGATATCCATCCAAACACAACTTATTTCCTTTTTCGTCCATCACTAGGGTTCGAGATCTCCAAAATTACTGAACTAGAAATAGAAAACAAAATATAGAAAAAAATCAGGACTGCTAAAGTTGAGTTTTTGTGGCTCCTTTTTATATCCAGCTCCTTTGACATGTCGTAAGATGGCGCAGTTTATGTGGTGCGTCGAGCTTTGAAATTACTTCGAGCAATCTGCCTTTCGAGCAATTGATTAGAAATTATCTCTCGAGCAATTTACTGTCGAGCAATTGATTTCGAGCAATTTACCTAGATCCGACCAACCACCCAGGTAAATTGGAAAGCTTCACTCGCCGGACCCATCGCGCGTTAAAAAACAAAAAACTGACGTTACGTCACGTCATATGGTGTGAAAAAGACTCTCCCTATTGCAGTGTTTCTCAACTGGTACGCCCTAATGCACCCTGAAAGATAACCAGGTGCGTAATTTATTAATTATTTTTATATATAAAGACATCTTTATATTTAAAAGCTAGAGACATCAAATTTATGGCTTTCATATCTAAGTCAAGTATTTGGTATTTTAAACTGGATGCTAAATGTCTTAATCTTTAAGAAGGAGTGGATAATCCTTTCCCTTTTGCTTTCCTTGGTGGATTTAAATTAGTCATTATCAGTCTCTCTAAAAAGAAAAAAGAAAAATAGCAGAGTTTTCATTAATGCATTTAAATGAAAACTCTACCACTTAAATATACGTTGACGATGTAATATCTTTAAAATAAATGCTTCATTCGGGAGACTTTATTATTTTTAGATGTCTTCATTTATTTTTCCTTATTAAAATTTTAAGTGTGACCCAGAGTTTTAGTTCTTCTACATATCCACCCTGAATTAAAATGGTTAAGACTCTCCCTAGAGGTTAAATTTCTACCCCTCGAAGAAACATCTACTCAGAATTCTGTTCCACAAAGTAGAGGTTTCTTGGTAAGAAGATATGCTAATGAAATGGTCTTCTTTACTAATGAAATACGAAGTATGATTCGACACTTTTGTATATTATAACTTGGCGGGTCTTGGTTATAAAGGTCAAGTCTGGTGGAATTAAGGAGTAACTCCTCGGACATTTTTATGGTAATTGTTCTCATGATCTTTCCTCTATGGTCGTTTGACTTTAAACGCAGTACCAGATTGGCTGTTAGGTCTTATCATTTTACATTTGAATGTAACCGTATGTTCTATGCTAAAAGTTTCCTCTTATACACTTGTTATGGTGAAACACACCAATTTATAGTTAATAGACTCTCCCACCTAATATAAGAAGAGTAGTAAGAGAAAGAGGGTCAGTCGATGTCGGACGACCAGCTGAACGGTTGAACTCTTTGCCTTCCTTCCCGAGGGGAACCTGAACGAGGCTATGCCGAAGGGCAGAGTCTCGTTCAGGGAGGTAAATTGACCCTGAACCCGTTTATACGGGTTCAAAGGCTATATTTTTGCCGAGCCCACGGGCTCGGAGATCCCACGTTAAATCGGCCTTGTGCCACATGATACCCTCGGGGGTGGGTGACTAAATACTAGTCGATGTCGGACGACAGTCGAACTCTCTGCCTTCGGGCAGAGAGGAACCCGGACGAGGCTATGCCGAAGGACAGAGTTTCGTCCGTGGAGGTAGACAGACCCGATCCCATTTATGCTGGGTCTACGGGGATTTTTTTAAACTTAGCCTACGGGCTCGGAAACCCCACAGTAAATTCGGCCTTGTGCCACATGTGACTGCGTGGGGCAGTTACTAAATAGCGTCGATGTCGAACGACAGTTAGTCAAATACGAAAGTAGTCAGCAACCACAACAAGATTACTCTGCGTAATACTTATTATATCAAGTTTCTAACGTTTTGTACGTCGAACCTATTTAGGACCGATTTAGTACAAAGACAACCCTCCACTGCGAAATAACTCCACAACAACACTTCATTCTTCTGTGGATCTCTGACAGGCTATTGCTTTCTAGTAACCACTGACTACACGCACACTGTGTAAGGGTGTATATGTTTTTTTTGATAAAATTGTATATGTTTGGAATAACTGCTTATATTTTCATGGCAACAGCCCTGACGAGCTACTTTCACTGGTACCCCAACTGCATGAATTTAAGCGTGCTACTAGGTTGGCATCTTGGTTCCACTCTTTCACTGTTGGAACAGTTAAATGTAGCCATCTCTTCTAATCCAAAGATTTGTTCTCTTGCACTTCCTAACAATGGAGCTCCCTTCCTCTTACTTGCTTCCCTGATAGCTATAATCTTCAAATATTCAAATGTAATATCAATCAACATCTTCTGATGTTTTGATTCTGATCCCTATCCTTCTTTTTATTCTTTCCTCAAACAACTTTCTTTACTCTTGCACTCACTCTCTGTAACCCCTTGCGTGCTAGTAGCACTCCCGTCTTGCGTGGGGTAAAATGCTGTAAAAAATCTTATATATGGAAAAAAAAAAATATGTTATCTGTCATAAACTGAAGACGACATTTCAAAGGTCACCCTTAGGCAATGTATATTTATCCACACATCAAAAGACTTTTAATTAAACAATGTCATAACAAATTCTGTCGGTAGAGAAAATAAAGCCGAACTCCTGATTGTATCTGACCATCTGAACTTGTCATAAGTTGGTAATAAAGATTCAGGTTTATTTATGACTGTCCACCGACTTAAACATTGATCCACAACACCCTCCTTTTGCTTCTGTCATCTTTTTTTCACACGAACACGCAATAAAAAAGAAATATTTCTCATGACAGTAGGAAATATGATAACGAACCAAAGAATTATTTTTTAAAAATAAAATCAAGAAAAAAGGATTGTTAGTTATAACGAATTAAGACAAGTGTAACAGACAGACAGGATCGAACGTCACAAAGATCGTTGATAAGAGGCGACATATGACTAGTTTTTTAAAAAAGCTATGACTAGAATATAAATATCTATATAAAAACTATGACTAATACTATTAAAATTAATTTAAAAAAGAATATAGTATTTTATGTGAGGTTATTTATGTTTGTGTAGGACAAACTGTAAAATCTTGTGTTAAATAATAGTTTCAGACTATTATTTTTTTTTAATGGTAAAGTCAGCTGTCCTGGGTATGACGATAAACTACGTCCAACAGCAAGGCCTCTGATTTTCAGGTTTTGAGGACCGTGAAACAACCTTTTAATTACTGGTGTTCCCAGGTCCACCCTGACCCGAGGGTGGTAGCACCTGTTAGGGTCCCAAAGCTATGGGCAAATAGTTAAGCCAAAACTGATGCCAAAAACTATCAAAGTGTAAAAATAGCGTTTAATACCAGAAATATTTTGTAAAATATTATTACCAGCAATATATTTTTTTGAATAAAAATTATTACCAGCGATACATTTTGGAAAAAAAAAAAAATAACCAGCTACACTTTTTTGAAAAAAAAGTATTACCAGCGATACATTTTAAAAAAAATATTACCAGCGATATATTTTTGAAGAAGAAAACATATTACCAGCAATACATTTTTTGAAAAAAAATATTACCAGCGATTAAAAAAAATATATATATTACCAGCGATACATTTTTGAAGAAAAAATTATTACCAGCTACACATTTTTGAAAAAAAATATTACCAACGATACATTTTTGAAGAAAAAAAAATATTAACAGGAATACATTTTGAAAGAAAATATAGCATTTTACATTTTTGAAAAAAAAATATTACCAGTAATACATTTTTAAGAAAAATAATTATTACCAGCTTTACAATTTTTTTTAAAAATTTACCAGCGATATAATTTTTTGAAAAAATATTACCAGCGATACATTTTTGAAGAAAAAATATTACCAGCGATACATTTTTGAATGAAAAAAATTATTACCAGTGATACATTTTTGAAGGAAAACATTATTACTAGTGATACAATTTTGAAGGAAAAAATTATTACAAGTGATACATTTTTGAAAAAAAAAATATTACCAGCGATACATTTTTTAAGTAAAAATGCTACCAGAAATAGAGCTTTGAAGGAAAAATATTAGCAACAATAAAAATTGTCAACATTAAATAACCCATTATGGTTGATCTGCTGTAAAACAAACCAAACCAAACCTCTCCTCGGCAGTGTTTATTATTTTAAAATGCGATGATTAGAATTATAATAAAAGCCTAAACATATGAAAATGAATTTTTACATTTTTTGTTCATGAAATTAAGAACAAAAAAATAATAAAACACAATTTATTAGATTGTTTATTTACTTTTTATTTATTAGATTATTTATTAGGTTTGTTGACAAAAAAATGGATGATTGCTAATCGTTTCGAGCTTCATATAATGTTAAATAATTAGGATTTCCTTATGGTTGGTTTTCATATCTTCATAAATTAGTACATGTTTATAAATTTATGAAAAAAAACTTGTTTTCATATTTATTTATTTCTAAACTTGTAAATGGTAAATATTGCAGAGAATTAGTTTTAATTGGATTAGTTTTTGAAATGTTTGAAATACATTTTTTTATAAATAATCAATCTAAAAACTAAACAAAGTACAAATTCACTTTCATGATTTATTACAATTCTATTCATTAACGTCAAGAATTCTTCTCGGATTCACCTGACTCATTTCTTTCCAGCCACCTCTATCAAACATTGCCGTCGGCAGGTCCTCCATACGGCATCCAGAGTCATCTATAAGCAGGTCAATATAGGTGTGATTAGGTTTTCCAGTCGCGCAATGGATTCCATAGGGAGGGTGTAACTCACAAGTTCTGGCTTACTTCTCGAGGAATGACCAGCTAAATTCTGAAACCTTTTTTTTTCTTGGCGAAACTGAGATAGGAGGAAGGTGTCCATACAGGCGTTTCTTTGTTGGGTGTTTCTTCCAGCTGATGTCCAATGCAACTCATAACATCCTTGTGTATGTTCCATCAAGCGATGCTTCTTGGTGATTCATCAGTGTCTATCTTGTTGGGCCGTAGAGCAAGACAGATTCTACCATAGCCTTAAAGAAGCCCTTTTAAGATTGCCAGAGAGGAAGAACTTCCAGATGGTGCTCAGACCATCAAGGACACCTCAGGATTTATCCTTGCGGATTTTAATATCTCTCTCCGTTGACTGGATGTTACTGCTGAGGTAAACAAATTCCTGGACAGATTTGATGTTGTTGCCGTTTTTCAGTTCAACTTCTCCTTAAAGTTGTAGCTGATAAATTCTGTTTTTCCAGCATTAATGCAAAGAGAAAAAAAAAATTTTTTCCTTCGATGGTAGCCTTCACAATCGTGTCTGACAACAAGGCAAACACATCTGCGTAATCTAGGTCTGTTATTGTTTTTGCTGGGTGGCGTGAGCTTCTTGCTTTTTCAAAAAGTGAACCCTAGCTCTGTGTTTAGATCAGCATATGTTTTTCAACGATGTCGCTTTAAAAATAATCATTGCCAAGGAGTGAAGGTAGTTAAAATAATTGCGGTGTCAAGGAAAAGAACATCCTTTTGAAAATCCGTATGTTTTTTTGTTTTTTTTTTTTTATTTACGTTTACGAAGGTCTATTATTTACATTATTCGGACTATTTTCCTTTCTTTGTTGCCATATTTATTACAACGTTTCGGCCGTTGTACGCTTCGGCCTTCTTCAAGTGGTTGGAATGTCAAACTGAACCCTTTATTTCGCTCACTGGGGTAGATTGTTCTTCTTTCACGTGCCATCTCAAGAACACAAATGGATAAAGGCATTAATTAGATCCAGTGACAGGACCCAAAGAGTGTGATTTCAATACCTGGTCAAGGCAGTGGATAACTTAGAGAGGGAATTAACAGGAGATAACTGACATCCATTAGACATGGCACGTGGAGTATAATTGCAATCAGTAATTAGTATGATTGTAATTAGTAATTAGTATGCAGTATGATTGTAATTAGTAATTAGTATGATTGTAATTAGTAATTAGTAATTAATTAGGAGACACGGTGGAGTAATGGATAGCGGCTTGATTGAGGGATCGGAGAGCCGAGTTCGAATTCCAGTCGAATCCATTTACATTCAATTACGTGCTAATACCCTTGGGAAAGGTGTGAATCCTCTTCTTCTCCCTCCAGCTATGGGTAAAATAGCAGGACAGACTGGGTTCTATAGCCTTGGATGGCAACTGGTCTAGGAGAAGGAAAACACTGAATTCAAAACCTGCAGAGGGTCGTTTGGGGACCTTGTGGCACGTAGTGCACCAGGTCTCTGTAATCGGCCCTTCAAAAAGTGTGGATGGTCCTGCACGAAACCTTCACACTATAATCAAATCTCATGTACTATACATGCGGGTTTGGGGACCACTTGTGAATTCCAAATTCCCATGAAACTTCAATATTGGAGCCGGCTCAACCCACCCCGGGTGAATGCCGTTACAAGAACAAGAAGAATTATTAATTAGTATGCAGTATGATTTCAATCAGTAATTAGTATGATTGTAATTAGTATGCAGTATGATTGTAATTAGTATGCAGTATGCAGTATGATAACTTTTGTGTGCCGTGTCCCTTCGAGACGTGAGTGATCATGGCTCTCCACAAATGGCTGTCTTTTGTGGCTCTGAGTAAGTTTTGATATTTATCCTAGACCCTGTTCTGCCAACCATTTACACAATCTCGTTAATTAGGTCATGTCTTTTTTTTCTCTGTCTCTCTTGCCTTCAATATGTCCTACGACTATCAATTTCTCCAAGCCATCTTTTCTCATTATGTGCCCTAGAAACTTCAATTGTCTCTGTTTTATTCTAAGTATAAGTTTCCTTCTCGCTTCCATTCCATCTTTGTTCACATGTTCCGTCCTTATAGGCTCAGTATCCTTCTGTAGAGCCACAATTTAAATCAGTTCATCTTTGAGCAGATTGTGTAGCAAGAAAGAACAGTGTTTGGCGTGCGACGGAAATAGCCGAAAGGCATTCGGCGGTGTCCGGTGCCCAACAGACATGAAACGAAGAGGAGAGTCGCTGGGTTGGCTTGTGGGACCCCAAAGTGGAAGAAAAAACTTGTACACGGTATACTTTAAGTTTTATATGAGGATTGCGTTTGGCAGTAATTTTTTTTTTTGTTTTTATTTTTTATTATTGTGTAATATAGCAACAACTCTAAATAGAATCTGTATTTGACCAATTCAGCTTTAGTGCTGAAAAACGTTCATTTTATTGCGACGGATGATTACAAGCCAGATGGGAGATGGAATGTACTTATTTTGTTATGGCACTAAGCAACAAAAATATGGAATATTGGAATTTTTGGTATCAACAATCTTTAATGCCGTATAAACCTCGATTTTCTACTCCTTTGTTTTTTAAAAAAATATTAATATATATATATCTATATATATATATATATATATATACATTGAAATGGACAAAGTCCGACAATTATTTTAAAAAATTTTCATGTTTATACATTCTTTTTATAGATACAAATATTTAAGTATTATAAAACAGCATTTACTGAAATATTTGTATCTATAAAAAGAATACATAAACAAAAAAATGTCTTTAAATAATTATATATATATATATATATATATATATATATATATATATATATATATATATATAATGAAAAACAGACCAATTTTTAAGGTACCATTACAATAATTTATTTCACCAAAATCCTTTTTAAGGGACTCCGGATCATCAGGTAAATTCCAACAACGAAATGAAAGGAAAAATGGGATCAGAAATTGATGGGTAGTGTAATTTTTGTAATTTAACAGGGGGGGATAGTTGTAGTTAACGAGACAAGCAAGAGTATAGGGAGTGGTTAATTTCATATTTCTCTTAAGCATGCTTTATATTGGGGTAGGAGGAGTGACAGAACCGTGACCTATTTAAATGGTTAACTTAACGGAAATGATATATAGGAATGGGAGTGTAGTGGGGGGGAGAAAAAAAAATATATATATATATATATTCCTATTGGGGATTCGGAAATGAAACTCTTATTTAGTCTATGTAGATAGACTGTTCTTGTTACACTTCCTTTGTCATGGGATATCTCGTGTAGTTCTTACTTTTATTACTGCTCGAAACGGTCCGATTTAAAGGAATGAATTTAGAGCTTTTTTTTCACACACCCTAATCGCCACTAAAACAACTCTTTCGTTCTGGAAACTTTATTAAATAAATATTTTTCAAACTAAGTGTAATATAGTAAGAAATCCAAGTAGAAGCTTATGAAGCTTTATTTGACCAATTCAACTTTAGCGCTGAAAAACGTTTATTTTATTGTGACGTATCGTTACAAGCGAGAGAGGAGATGGGAAGTGCTTATTCTATTGTCACTGTGTTTTCGACACAGAGTGCCCTATATTCACTGTCATATAGGAGGACCAATAGTACATATCAGTTCAGCACTCATGTCTTTGTGTCTAACGAATGTATATGTTCATGAGGGTGGGAGATTATAGTGGGGAACGCTACGTGTCCCCGGAAGAGAAAACTTGTATGACATTTTATCATTAAATAAAATTTTCTTCCGCTTTTTTTTATTTTTTTATTTTTTATTTTTTTATTTTTTTTATACCTCGATGTCAATACTCAGTCATATATTGTCCCATTATCTAAATTCAATTTTTAATTTCCCATTTTTTTTTCAGACAGATATCAACAAATCCAAAATCTAATATTTTTCTTAAAGAGAATAATAAAATGCTTCGTTAAGAATGGAGTATTTGTTATCTGTTTTTTTATTTCCTTCCAGTTTTTTATTTAGTTTAATTTTTGTTTTCTTTCTTTTATTGTCTTCTATTGATTATGACGTCTTTTTGCTGTTGGCTACCGCCTCTCTCAGTGAACACAAATTATCGACAGGAAGCAACACAGCCATTTTTTTTTTTTTTTACTTCTTATTTTTTTTTCTCCCAGACAAAAGATCGATATCTTTAACGAGTAAATGAATGAGCTCCATTTCTACAGAATATTCCCAGACTTGTATTTTTATGAACATTAACTCTTGTTAAATGTTTTATCGTTGATATATTTGCTAGGATATCATAAATGAATTGTACATTTATGAATATTTCCAAACCTTACCTTATTTCAACACTTGATAAATTCAGAGGAAACGAGTTATTTATGCATCTAGAGAAATTACAAGTTGAATTTATTGAAAAAGAAAATAACACATGCAAACTGAATATTAATTGAATTTGATTGCAAGTTTTCCTGTGCTGTCTTTGTGAATTAATATTTTATAAGACTTCAATGACAATACACACAACACAGAACTAATAGGAATCAATTCTACATCCTTTTATTTAGTAAAAACAGTCGTATATTAGACGCAGTTTGAGGGATCGTTGCCAGTGACATAAACTATAAGCATTCGTTGTGTCGGCCTGGTCCTTTGCTTGTTTCATGTGTGGAGTTTTTCTATCTAACTTTACATTTTTTGTTTGAGATATGAATAGACTGAGATAGATAGATAGATAGATAGATAGATAGATAGATAGATAGATAGATAGATATTTTTTGTTTCAGTTATGAATAAGCCAGGATAGATAGATAGATAGATAGATAGATAGATAGATAGATAGATAGATAGATAGATAGATAGATAGATAGATCAATCAATCAGTTTTACTGCTGATTCACGTCTAGATTTGGTAGTGGGGATTACGTTTTTCTGCGAGTCAAGGCCGGTCTAAAGAAGTTAGGCAGGTCGGAGGTCGTATAAAATGAGAATCCTAAGAAGCCATGATTGTGGCTATGTTAATTCGATGTAGAATCTAAGTCTAGATTTACGTTCAAAGGTCAATTACAAACGCTGTTTTCTAGGATCCTTATTTATTTATGCAAATAACTGCCACGAATACAGTATTGGCAAACAATCGTATTTACTACTGAAAGATTTAATTATACACAGTGATTGAAAAGTAACTCCATATTTTATGTATGAGTGGCCAGCCAGGTGTCCTGACAACACCCTGTGATTTTTTGGGGGGGCGTGGGGGAGGTTAAAGGAACACCTCTACTATACAAAACCAACATTTTGAAAGAACATTAAGGGCGAATACTAGACGTTATTTCTTCCATACTACAAGAGTTCCTGGTGAAACCAATTAACAGGATTCCTGAGCGGCTGGAGAATCTGCTAGCAAAATTTAGTGCCTATACTGAATTTTAAATGAAACTTCATGCTAAATGCTTTCCTCACATATCCATTTCTTGTAAAAAAAATTATAGTTAATATATAAATTATAAGTATTTTAAAATCGATGGTTACTTTTCAATCACCCCGTAGTTTTGTGACTTTATCAATACCGTTATGCCTCGTTCGTCTCATGATCCAGCTAGTAGCACTTTATTTTTAAATATTTTTTATTGCTGTTTAGGCAATCTGAGACCTAAGTGCCACCTAAGGTAAAGGAACCATGAATAAAGTTGTTGCGAGTAGAAACCGTTGGCCCTAGACTTAAAAAGTTTAAGATTGTAGTGATCGGATCAAGAGGGTAGTTGCTGGAAGACTATATATCTGGCAACAGGACTCTACACCATGCCACACAAGCAGGAGAACCCAGTCATGGCTGTCAGACAATTTCTGTAACACCATAAGCCCTTACACTGCTGAGCTAACTCCCTAGACGGCAATCCCCTTGATTATTATGTATGGGGTGCAGCTGATAGAAAGACCAACAAAACGCCTTGTAAAACCAAAGATGAACTGAAGGCAACGATTATGACAGCATTCACCAACTTAAACAAGGAGACCGCCCAAAAGAGATACGGGAAACTCCAAAGTTGTATGAAGACTGTCATTGTAGCCAATGGCGATTTTATTGTATAAATTTACTTTTTAGTAATTCAGGATATTTTTGTGGACATTTTGGTAAATATATATTTTAAATTGAGATGCCAGTGTTATTTTCCAATTAGGCGACAATTTATCCATCGCACCCTGTATATGTTAAAATGAGGTTATTTTTTCGCCATCCAGGCGACAATTTAACTGTTTTAAAATTTTATCTGTTAAAATGAAATGTCGATGTTATTTTTTTTTCGGCATTTAGACGACAATTTATCCATCGCACCCTGTATATCTGTTAAAATCAGGTCGGTGTTATTTTTTCGCCACTTAGGCGACAATTTATCCATCGCACCCTGTATATCTGTTAAAATGTAATGTTATTTTTTCGCCACTTAGGCGACAATTTATCCATCGCACCCGGTATATCTGTTAAAATGAGCTGACGGTGTTATTTTCATTTTTGCGTCATGTAGGCGACAATTTACCCATCGCACCGTGTATTTCCAGACTTAATGCAAAAATAAAAGTTACATTCTTTCTAATCGGTGTCATAAAGCGTTTTCGATTTCTGTCTGTCATTGAATTTTCATTTTTTTTTTTCTCTGTTTCCTTGATTGTAGTGATCGGGTTTCATTTTGGGAGTCTTTATAAAAAACTAGGGTTCTTTGTCGCCTGGATTACGAAGGGAGTGAGGACGATTCGATCCTGTATATTTGGAGCTTAGCTGAAAGACTGGGGGAACTAATGAATCTAATTCGTGATAGCATTTTCAAGCATCTGTCTATATTTCTGAGATGAGGTATTATGTACACTATTTACATTATTCAGACTATTGTCCTCATCTTTGTCACCATGTTTCTGAGATGAGGCATTATGTACACTATTTACATTATTCGGACTATTGTCCTCTTCTTTGTCGCCATGTTTATTACAATGTTTCGGCCTTTCAGTATCTGTCCATATTTGTGAGATGAGGTATTATGGACACTATTTACATTATTCGGACTATTGTCCTCATCTTTGTCGCCATATTTATTACAACGTTTCGGCCTTTCAGTATCTGTCTATATTTCTGAGATGAGGTATTACGTACACTATTTACATTATTCGGACTATTGTCCTCATCTTTGTCGCTATATTTATTACAACGTTTCGGCCTTTCAGTATCTGTCAATATTTCTGAGATGAGGTATTATGTACACTATTTACATTATTCGGACTAGTGTCCTCATCTTTGTCACTATATCTATTATAACGTCTCGGCCTTTCAGTATCTGTCAATATTTCTGAGATGAGGTATTATGTACACTATTTACATTATTCGGACTAGTGTCCTCATCTTTGTCACTATATCTATTATAACGTTTCGGCCCTTCAGTATCTCTCTATATTTCTAAGATGAGTTATTATGTACACTATTTATATTATTCGGGCTATTGTCCTCTTCTTTGTCGACATATTTATTACAACGTTTCGGGCGTTGTACCTTCTTCAGATGTTTGGAATGTCGAACTGAACCCTCTATGTTCTAGTTCCACGTGCCATGTTTAATGGATGTCAGTTATCAGTTATCTCCTGTTAATTTTCCCTCTGAAAGTTATTGAACTCACACTCTTTGAGTCCTGTCACTGGACCTAACCAACGCCTTTATCCACTGTGCCATGTGTCATTGAGGACATCTGTGTATGAATTTCTGTGTATTACAACCCTAATGTCTTCAGCAATCACTTTTACCAGTGCTCATATTGCAATTTTTGCTGTTATCATTGCATGTTTTTACCAGAGAAAAGCGATAATAACAACAAAGTTACAATATGAGCTCTGGTAATAACATATAAAAACGTTGTAATAAATATGGCGACCAAAATGTCTACAATGGTCTGAATAATGTAAATAGAGTACCTAGAGGTCCGCACCGTTTCGTCAGTGTTTAAAAGAGTTGTAGGGAGTAAAATAATTAATCACCCACAAGGCTATGTAGACGCTTCTGGACTCTGGCATGGCTGGAAAGTGACAATTGTGGTGGCGTGAAACTTAAACAGCGGTCCGAACGTATTTTATATATAACGGGTGTAACAGCAAAAGTGTCCAAATCATGTAACAGCACGGGATAATTGTCCATCCCACAAAATGTTTAATATCTGAAAAAAAAAAAAATTAAAAAACACACAAAACTAAGTGAGTTTCTTTTTTCCAGGCGTTTAGAGACCATTTGCTGAAATATCCTTTGGGTTATTCAGCTAGAAAGAGAATAGGTTAAAATCTTTTTTGTGTCAGCCCCACTATGTCTTCTCTGCTGAGCAATGGTGAGAGGTAAAAGAACATTCAGGACTTCAGTAATGTTACCAGCATTCATGCCCTGGCTTCCATCTTCAAAGTCCATTCAATAACCATCAAGAAAACGGTGAATAAGTTTTAAAAAAGAGAGAACAATAGACAGGAAAACTGGATCAGGAGGTCACAACAGCTAGAAGGTTCATCATTTCAACTTAGAGCTAAATATATCCTTATTGTCCAAATTAGAGTCCAATAGTGTTATATCAAACTTTAAGGATTTCCAGTAAGATATCTTTAATCATTTCTAAGATACAACAGTTAAAAAAATTAATCTAACAAAAAACAATTTTGTTGTAAATATTATATATATATATATATATATATATATATATATATATATATATATATATATATATATATATATTATATTGGTGCCAAATAATGTTAACGACGTTAAGTTGAACGTCAAAAACGACATTATTTTTTTAACCAATATATATATATATATATATATATATATATATATATATGCATATATTTCATTCAGACATGTTTTATTGAATAACATTGATATGTAATGTGTATTTATTTTATTTTTATCCTTTCTAGTTCTCTATTCAGTTTCTTGATGTTAATTCATCACAGATGGCGCCGTAGTTTTTTCTAACCCAAGTACTTTCCATGGATTGGTACTACTTACTTTATTTACATACGGACTATTGTCCTCATCTTCGTTTTTGTTGTCCTAATGTTTCGGCCGTTGCACCCTCTCTGCCTTCATCTTACTTTGGCACTTCTCGCTTCGGACAACCAGTCAAGGAGAAGGAAAATTTCGAATACAGAACTTGAGGAGGGTCGTTTGAGGATCTTGTGGCACAATGTATACACAAGTTCTCTGTTTTCAGCTCTTCTAAAATGTGTGGGTGTTTCTGCACATGCCTTCACCATTATAATCAAATAATATGTGGAGGTAGTCAAGTTGTTTAGTTTTAAGACTGAGTTGCACTACCGTCATACATCGAAAGCAACGGGTAAATTCAATATAGATAGATAGATAGATAGATAGATAGATAGATAGATAGATGTGTGTGTGTGTGTATACATACATATATACATATATATATATATACATATATATCTGTGTGTATGCTTCTGTGTGTATATAGATATACATACAAATATATATATATATATGTGTGTGTGTGTATACATACATATATATATATATATGTGTGTGTGTATATGTCTCTATGTGTGTATATATATATATACATATATATATATATATATATATATATATATATATATATATATATATATATATATATATATATATAAATAAAAAAAAAAACAAACAGTAAGATATACAATCCATGGTTTGTTAATTGATATTTTTTATTTTATAAAACAGTGCTCAATTTAAATTTATTTAAAATAAATATATATAAATATAACTGATTTAAAATATGAGTTTTTCACATTATTTTTTATAATGTTTAAAAAAACGAAACTTTTTGTATAAATTTAATTATTATATTTGAAAAGTAAAATAAACAAATTATCTATTTCATCTTCAAGTGAATTTTTGGGATGACTTATTTTTATATTAAAAATAAAATTCCAGAAAAACTTGAAAACAACTTTGCGTTAACTTTATATATATATAAATTAAATTTAAGTTTTTAAATATTCGGTTTTTTAAACGTGGTAATTCCTGTTAAAGAAGAAACCATATTTTAAATTTAAAATAATATATATATATATATATATATATATATATATATATATATATATATATATATATAATGTTTTTGCCTTATATCTGACTGAAACATTGATGTGGATGAATTCTGTATTAGTTTTTCGACGGATGTTTTTGTAGTTTCCACAGTTAAATTTCTAATTCCGACACGAAGTCAGTCTATACCGCGGTTGAATAAGACTGACCAATTATTTTTTCGTTTGTCAAAATAATCCTATTCCCTAGATGAGACGATTTGGGATTTTATTGCGTATTAATTTTTGGTCTGTAATAATAAATACATTGAGCGCTTTTTGTGGATCAGTTTTAACATTTTATATTACTAGGATCCACTTGGATTATATACCAATGGATTTCATTACCTTTTTTATATATATATATATATATATATATATATATATATATATATATATATTATAAATTAATTGATTTAATATATGGTTTTTTTTTTACACAGTTCCAAACATGTTTCAAAAATAGAAGCTAAAAAATAAATTTAATTTTTTAATTAAATTAAAAGCATTAGTTCCATTTCATCTTCAAGCGAATTTTGGAGTAACTTTTAAAATTTACCGGATTTTAAAGACACAGCTAAAATCACGTTTCCATGGTTACAGAATATTCTACTTAAATTGAACAAGGGATGTCTAGATTTTCCTTATGTCAATCTATCATTGTATCAGTTATTAGCTTCACAATTTGGTAAGGGGTAGGGATGTATTTTACAATGAAACCTGACATCAGTTGAATGGATGTCGTCTGAATTTTTTTTTAAATTGTTAAATTGTTGTTGGTAATTTCATATTTTAAATCAATTAAATTATAATATTAATGCTCTGTAAATTTACATTGAATACTTATTTTTGTAAAAATTAAAAATATCTATAAGAACACCGGATTTTATATTTTTAAATGTTTTTTCTTTATATATATATATATATATATATATATATATATATATATATATATATATAAATAATTAAAAAAAAAAAACTTTCTCGCAGTAATTTTCATTTTAATGAATTTGTAATAAATTAATTTATTGTTTATAAATTTCATTATATATATATATATATATATATATATATATATTCTATATTTAATTTTTTCATACATGTTTTAGAATATTATTCAAATTCCCTGACATTTTTCTCAAAATTTTATTTTATTATTTTTTTTTTTTGAAGTGTTTTATTTTTTAATCTATATTTTAATTTGTTTCCTATTTAAAAGATTTTTTAAAAAATTCAGTCCTTTTGAAATTATGATTTATTTCATTCTTTATCTAAGTCATTTTGTTCAAAATTACGCTATATTAACTAAATAGTTTTATAAATTTATTTATCCGATAAATATTCAAATATTTCTTCATATATATATATATATATATATATATATATATATTCTTAACTTCTCTTTCTGCTATAAAATCTGACAGTAGATACTCCAGGGATCAAATTTATTATTTATTTTCTTACAATCAATCTTGTGACAATATTTTAATATTTTTCGTCCCGAAAATTATTTAAATAAACTAGACTGAAGACAAATCATTAAATATGGCTGTAAAAGAAGGCGCCAATATCATGTTACCTTGTGTTAAAATTAAGGTTTTCGTCTCAATAGATAACCTAAAATTTACTAATACCGATTTTCCTAAAAAAATATATACACATTAAACTTAATATTAATTTAAACATATTGTCATTTATCCTGGATGTATTTGTATAATTAATATTTTATAAGATATCAATGACATATACAACAACACAAAACGAATAAATCAATTCTTACATCCTTTTATTTAGTAAAAAAGTCGTATATTAGACGCAGTTTGAGGGATCGTTTAACAAAATGACATAAACTATAAGCATTCTAAAAAATGTTGGCCTGGTCCTTTGCTTGTTTCATGTTTCAGAATTTCTATGTATCTTTACATTTTTTTTCGAGATATGAATACACTGAGATAGATAGATAGATAGATAGATAGATAGATAGATAGATAGATAGATTTGAATAGGCCAGGATAGATAGTGTTGAAACTTGACTAATGCATGGAATAATAACGCAACACAAAATGTACTTAGAACAAAATGTATTGAAACAAGAAAGTGTACACAATATTTTCATATAGTCTTTTTTATATTCCTGGTAAGACCGTTCCTGGAGAATGTGTTGTCTGAGTCGCAGTCGGGCAGAGTCTCTGGTTGAATCTCTTGATTCCTATTATTTATTTGCATTAAAATACAAAATGTGGCACGGGGCCTAAAAAGAGGGATGGGGAATGACGGTCTTCTTCTGTCTTAAATCTAAACTTAGCTAGTCACAGACACTGACCCAAACATGCCAACAATAATCCAATCACCAAAACAACACATTCACTCCTAACTTTCTTACTACGTCCACCATAATACCTCAAATTCTCTATGAAGTCCTAAATAGTCCCCTTATATACAGATAATGTTCACGGGGGGGGGTCATAAAAACAACAAATTTCAAAAAATCCCCCAAATGAATATTTACAATATGAATTAATAATTTTACAATAAAACTAAACAAAAAATGTTAGTAATAAAAAAAATGAAAAACCATGAATGTGGCAGAAACATCAGTTAACCGGACGAAATTAATGCGGGACTATGAAAAATCAAAAAACATTCAAACCTCAAGCATTCACACACACACACACATTCAAACACAACAACAAATACGAAAAAACACACATTCGAAAAACGAAAGGCGCCCCGCATCCACCAGAGAACTGACATCACTAACCACCTAACGAGGGAGGGATGGGGAATTAAACAAAAAAGAAAAATAGGGACAGAAATAAAAGGGACCAATGAGCATACAAACCCTAGCTAAGTTAACCGAAAAAAAAAAGGAAAACTAAAAATTCAAAATCAAAACCTAGACTAACCTAATATCTGGGTGGGTTGCCTATGTTCAACCCTGTTCGGACAAAACTCTGTACCTAACCGACATCCAAATGCCACTCTAGGTCAGCCCCTTTAACTCTACACATTCGCGCAAGATTCACCCACCTTTTGCCAAATTCTGATGATGGGACCCGCCGCCTTTCCGTCCTAATCTTGACTTTAAGCTGATGCTTAAAGAACAAGATCAGTTGGGAAGAGGGTAACTTCTCGCCATCATAGAATTCCTTCTTTCGCGTCGTCCAAATCACGACTCGCATAACCACTAGTAAGCAACAGAACACATAGTGTTCAGCCTTCGTCAATTTTCGACACCACATTGCTACAAACAGAACTGGCTTCCAGGACAAAAAACTTTCCCTGCAGCATGCGAACCATGAGGCCTTCAACAAACTTGCACAACGGCACTACCGTCATGCACAGAAAAAAGGCATGACCAATGGTCTCGACTTTCCCAGTACAGCGACGACAGTTTGGATATTTCTCCAAGCCTGCTGAACAAAGTCTTTTGCCGACCCAGAGGGCCCCACGAATCATCAGTCAGGTGAGTGATGCCTCATCATTATTGAGACATTTCAACCCAGGCGCCCAAGGCCATATCGAGCGAGCCTCCTGCTTCGTAAGACCGAGCTCGTCGATCTGACCATCCCTAACTAACAATCGATATAATGCCTTACGAGACAACGCCTGGGCGTCGGAGAGGCCATCCGACGTCCGCAAGAGGAGTTTCAAAGCACGACGACATTCGCGGTAGAAGGAGCACTCGACACGAGGTGTACGGCCGGCCTCCTCCTCGCACGAGTGCACACTTCTCAGGGATGGGAAATGTTTCCGGACATCATCTTCTTTCCAAAAGGTGCCCACCTCATCCAAACCGCGACACATTCGGTCTAGAAAGGTAATGCGAAGCATATATTGACGAATCTCAATGCTAGGCATACCCAGACCGCCCTCAGAGGGATGAAGGCAACAGATCCCGCGAGATACCATATGGGCCTTGCCTCTCCACAAGAAAGAGAACAAGGCCTTGACTAATGACATTAGTCGGGCACACGGGAGTGGAAGCACAGAGAGTCGGTACAGGAGGATCGGATAGATGTGTGAAACACATACTTCCGCGCTTCCCTTCAGGGAAAGTCTCCTCCGAGACCACAGATTACCCGCGGCCTCGGCCTTTCCTTGTACCTCCGACCAATTCATTTCCAACTGGAGATCAGGACCGAACCAGACGCCGAGTATCTTGATCGGCCCATCCGTCCAGAGGAAAGGTCCGGGAAGAGAAACTCCTTCCACGCACCCAACCGCAAGCCCACAGACTTATCGCGGTTGATCTTGGCCCCTATCACCATCTCATACCCACTGATCTCCTTGCTGACTTCGTCAATCTCGACTCTGCTCGACACAAGAACCGAAACGTCGTCAGCATAGGCAGAATACCTGGCCGAGGTGGAAGCACCAGGCAGCGAAATTCCGAGTAGGACCGGATTCGCCTTTAACTTGCGAAGGAAAGGTTCCAACGCAAGAACGTAAAGCAGAGGCGAGAGCGGACAACCTTGACGAATGGAGCGAGACAATACGAAAGGCTTCGATCTTACCCCATTCACTTCCACCAGCGCACCGGGGGTCGCATACAAAAGTCGGATCCAGGAGCGAAAAGACAGCCTCCAGAAATCGATGGTCAACCCTATCGAAGGCCTTGGACTGATCTAAATTGATCAGCGCGGCTTCACTGTCGACTTGTTCTAAGATCAAGCGTACCAGATGAAGATTATCCTGAATAGTCCTACCCTTCACAGCACAAGTCTGTTCAGGGCCAATCAGACTAGACAGGACAAGCTGCAAACGGTTGGCTAAGATCTTCGCCAAAATCTTTAAGTCAGTATTTAACATCGTTAAAGGGCGAAAGTTCCCTAACCCATCCACACCGTCCTTGTCCTTATGCAGCAACTTGATCACACCCCTAGTGAAGCATTGAGGTGAAGACCCCTGCCTCATCCAGTGGTTGAAAATCAGTTCCAGCAAAGGAACAAAAACGTGCGACAACCTCAAGTAAACTTCGTAGGGAAGACCATCTAATCCCGGAGACTTATCCAGGCCAACCTGCTTCAGCGCTTCCCAGATTTCCGACTCTGTTATGGGAACCTCGCACCTAGCCGCTTCAGCTGCCTCAAGGCAGGGAAAGTCAGCCAAATAGGCGTCGAACTGAGCAGAGCTCAGACCGGGCTCCCCGGTGAAAAGATCCTGAAAGTAATCCCGAAAGACCTCACATATGCCCGTGTTTGTAGTCACGGTCCGCTTATCCGGTAATGTGACGCACGCTATATGTCGCCTAGACGCGTTTCGATTCTCCTCTACACGCAGTTCAGCGGCCATATTCGTAGCCTCAGAAGAGATTCTTTTTAACCTAGCCCTAACTACCAGAGCTTGATCCTTCTTGATAAGCAAGGAGGACAACTCTGCCTTAGCTAAGGCTATTTCCCCACTAACACGGGATTTCACTGCCCGATCGACTTTATTTTCTAAAGCAGTTTGCGCCGCTAATCTATCTAGATTGAGTCGACGACTAAAATCGGCAGCAAACGTTCGAATTTTAGATTTTAAATTGCCCCACCTGGCATTTCCCACAACCGCTCCCGTCAATTCCCTTTGTATCGTTAGTAACAGCTGGTCCCGGAAACCCTGATCACCAAAAAAGTGAACAGTTCAATTTCCAGTAATGAGTCAATCTAACCTTAGGCTTATCTAAGTTTACACGGACCCGGACAAGCCTATGATCCGTATAAACTA
>CAHIKZ030004732.1:3150000-3302251 GCA_903632075.3 Acanthosepion pharaonis | reverse complement strand
CAATGATAGCATTGACAAAAATTATGCTAGGTATAAGTGGACAGAGGACTGTCAAAGAGCATTTGCCAGCCTGAAGAAGTAGCTGACTATGATAACTTATATCTCGATATCGGCAAGCCAATGGTTCTATACATAGATGCTAGAGATCAGTGTATTGGTGCAGTCCTTACCCAGTCACGCCCGTACAGGGAAGGCCCAGTGCCAAGTACACCAGATGAAGTACCGGTGTACTTCCTATCCCATAGGCTGACTAAAACGGGGCGGATATAGAGGCAAACGTCATATGTATGCACTGCAGAAATTGGATTATTACGTGAGTGGGGCAGTGTTTACCATTAAGACTAACCACAAGCTACTCCAATACTTGCTGGATGCCGTGTGGACTAACAAAAAAAATCAGCAGTGGACAGTGAAGTTGAGTCGGTGCAACTGCAAGGTTGAGTACCTGAGCAGGAAAAGACAATACATGCACAGATTTACTGTCGAGAATTCCAAAGCAGAAGGCAGAATCGGTAAGGTTAAAGCCAGGAGTATATGATAGGACCTACCAAATACGGGTATTCAACTCCAATAGATTAAAAGACCGCCCTGTGTTGGAGACTGATACAGAGGGGACTCACTGGAGAGTAGCAATAAAAGAGGGTCATGGGGACAGTGAGGTAGCTACCCTCAGAGCAAAAATAGTGGCATGTGACACCTCCACGTATGTAGTGCATGACGAAATTCTATATTATATCACAGGGAAGGATGTAGGGATAAGGCTCAGATTATTTGTGCCTATAGGCCTGAGAGCCGAGATACTGAAGCAATGTCATGAGAGAATGGGTCACATGGGGATCGCTAAAACCGACCTAATAGGTGTTGACCATGTTCACCATAGTCTATGAATATAGAATACAGCGCAGTACGTATTCTGTTCAATGAAACAACGTTAAAGATTAACACTCACGAGTCAGACACTCGACTGAATCTGACTATATCGCCAATACTACCTATTCCGTAATTCTTCAGTCTTTGATATCAAAGGCTGGTAGTGAATATTCGGGAAAAGCATGGCCGCCTTTATACACGTCGCATTGAATATATTGAGTCTTCTGATTAGTTAACCTTCTATTGGAGTCAGCTCATTTTGGTTGGTTCACTAGTACACCAGGGTACCTAGAAATTCCAACAATAGGAAAAACTTGTTATATAGCCTAGGCTATATAATGAGGTTACCAGTTACGTAAAGAGTTCTGTAATGTGTCAGGCCCAGAGCAGAAGGCAGGAGACAGCCCCATTAATAGAGAGAGTATATAAAAAGTAGCTAATGTTTCTGAGGGTGTGTCGACTACAAGTGCTGATAAGGTGTGACAAACTAGCCAATCCCTGCCGTTTTTGTTAGAGCGTGTGAGAGTTCAACTAGATATGTTATCATTGGGACATTTGAAAGATACTGAGATTTTACGTGACATGTGTCCTTTACGAATGCTGGACGATTTCCCCAAGAATGAACAGAATCGAGACAACGGAGATGTGGTTCTACAGAAGGATGCTGAGGATTTGAGCGTGTGAGCAACAATAAGGTCTTGGAGTGGATGCAGACAAGGATGAGGCTCATGCTTAACACCAGGAAGAGACAGATGAAGTTTCTGGGACATAATAAGGAAGGAGGGCCTGGAGAATTTGATACTCACGGGTCGAATAGAAGGAAAGGGAGACAAAGGAAAGCAGCACGTGACATTCCTGGCAGGCTTGAGCAAGTGGATGACAGAACATGGTCTGGCGGAGATGGCAGAGAGAAAGAACTTGTTAAGAGCTGCAAGGGATAGAGGGAGGTGGAGAGCCATGGTCGCCTATGTCCTGAAAGGACATGGCGCATAAAAAGAAAGAAGTCCCCGAGCATAGTGACCCTTGGTCACTTAAAGGAATTACTATTGAAGATACAAACAGAGATTTAAAATTGCCAGTAGACCCCACCCAATACTCAATACACAACCATTAGGTTGTGCTGCCTTATTGGAAGATAATAAACTATTAGTCTTGACGTCCATTCCGTTATTGACGAAGAAAAGTATGAAGAAAAGCAGATAGTTACCAAGCTCTTCAGAATAACGGAGAAGCTCGTGCCGTGTCCCTAGACATCTCCAAAGCGTTTGATAGGGTTTGGCATGCTGGCCTTCTGCGCAAGCTCCAGGGTCATGGTATTACAGGTCGATTGTTTGACTTAATACAATCATTCCTGTCAAACCGTGTACTGAAAGTTGATCTCAACAGATTCTCCTCCAGTTCCTATCCCATGAATGCAGGTGTTCCCCAAGGCTCCTTCCTAGGCTCTACTCTGTTCCTTATCTTCATCAACGATCTTCCTGACGTCATAGATTCCCAAGTAGGCATCTACGCGGATGACACTACAATTTACTCCTGCCTCAAAAACAAATCTAGTGTCGCTGACAAAACTAACCTGGCCGTGCGTCTCGAAAAAGACCTCCAATTGGTTGTGAACTGGGGAAATAATGAGCTTTAATGCCTCAAAAACAAAACTGCTCTCTATTAATCACCACAGAGAACCACCCCCAGCATTAGAATGTCTGACGCTCACTTTCCCGAGAGCACCTCTCTGCGGCTGCTTGATGTCACCTTGTCTACTGACCTGAGATAAAACAAATACATTGAGTCAATTGCTTCGTCCACCGCAAGGAAAGTTGGACCCCTGTGCCGCGCCAGGAAAATTTTTCTCCCCGGAATCGATCCTTCAAATCTACAAATCAACCATTAGCCCTTGCATGGAGTATTGCTGCCATATATGGTCTGGAACCCCTTCTGTTTGCCTCGGGGTTCTTGATAAGACCCAGAGACGGATATGCAATATAATTGGCCCTGATCTGGCATCTCGTCTGCAGTCGCTCTCTCACAGACGTCCTGTCGCCTCTCTCTGTCGTTTTTACAAATACTTTCATGGTTCCCAGACTTCATGAATTCAAGCGCCCTATGAGGCTGGCATCCCGCTCTCACCCTTTCACTGTTGAAACTACTAAATGTAGCCATCTCTTCTACTCCAATAGCTTCATATCTCGCACCTCTCACTTGTGGAACTCCCTTCCCTTTTCCTGTTTCCCTGATAGCTATGAACTCCAACTATTCAAATGTAATGTCAATCGACATCTCCAGTTGCCTTGATCTATCCACTATCCTTCTCCTCATCCTTTCCTCTATCACTCCTATCTACTCTCGCTCCAAATCCTCTGTAACTCCTTGCGTTGTAGTGGCTTCCTGCCTTGCTAGGGGTGAAATGCTTTAAAACATATATATATATATATATATATATAGCTTTAAATTCAGCTAAAACGAAATTTATGTTACTGACAACAGAAGAAGCATGAATATGTAAAGCTGATGCTTTGGGGATATGTACCTCATTAAACCCCATTTATGTGACAGACTGTGTGTGCTTGAATTATTTAAAGGAGATTAAGTAGGAATTAAAGAAAACTGTCAAATTGACAAATACAGTATTACCACAGGCTATCAGTATATCTAATGGAGTCTGGGCAATTGATCTATGTATGTGGGGGAGAATGCACTAGTTAAAATTGAACCCCCATTGTCTCTAATAAAGTTACCCCTGGGATATTCGGCGTTTGTAGTATCCATCTCTCTTCCCCAATATTATAAGGCCAAAGAAAAGTATGATGAAAAAGATACAATTATAAAATTAATAGAAATGAGTTTGAATAATTGAATAGAATTATGGGAAGCAGTTGTAGTGAATTCCGTGAAATTACATTAGGGAAGATGCCGAAGTTATAGAGGTCGATAGGTAAAATTAGACTTGATTAATTGAAAGACAGATTAAATGACATGGGAAAAGAAGTCTGGAAAAGATAATAAGAAAGACCATAATAAACTGGTCAGCATTGGTAGGTACGTTAATAGTTATTGCTGACATAACGACAGCAATATGGAAGCTGAAAATGTATAGGAATAAATCAATTAATAAGGTTTTGGCGATCATGCGTCATGTAGTGTTCTTTACCCAAACATACCTAATCCAGATGAGGAGGAAATCTGTTGGGATTCAGCGGAAGAAATGAAAGCAGAAACATCTGTCAAGGGAAAACCAAGACCTCCTATTGTGAGGAGAGGAAAATTGACCAACAAGGTCATACCATAAAACGAAAGGAAGTCAATTGAAATTAAGAGTAAGGGATGTTGAGAGCCCCAGGTAAGGTGATTAAATGGTCAAGTGTTATGCGAACCTCACAATTTGAACATGCATGCTCATGGCTAAAAAAAGAAGAAGAGAGACTTTTTAATTCTACTGCATGATTAGTAGAAAAACTATGCATTACAAGCAAATTTTGTTCATATTTATTATTATTATTGGGGGCGTCTTAGATATCGAATACAAGTAAATGTCAGAAAGGGTAAGGGAGAGATGTGACACTGTGACACTGATAAAAAAAGGGTTAATCTGGAATATAAACTGGAAAAGGGTTCATTTAGAATAGCAGACAGAGAGAGAGAGAGAGAGAGAGAGAGTAAAATTGCAAGATGACATATAGATTATTTCTGCTTACGAAAATATGTCTCATGATTCCCAGGTGGAAAAGAGGTCAATTGAGCATAATTTTGAAGGTGTGAGCAAGTCGTAAGATAGGAATTTATACTACATTGAAACAACCAGGATGAGAAACGCAGCTGTAAAGTTGTCTGCATGATAACCCCAGGGTTGTTGAAGCGGTTTGGCTGGTTGGGGATATATAAGGCCAGACCAAGGCTAGGAAATATGTTATGGAAAATTAATGATTAAAATAAGATATCCCCTTCGCTCATTCGGTTTAAAACTAGAATTATCAAGAACACAGTTAAAACTTCCTCGTGGGGATGGTCTCAGATGGAATGCCGAGAGAGGAGAAAAGAGGAAAATTCACCCGATGGCGCGTTCGACCCGTGGCTGCAGTAATCAACACCAGTTGAACCACGATTTTGACCGCACGTCGTGGGATTGACCGAGAAGGTCAAATCTAGAGTTGAACCCGGGTTATATCTATCTATCTATCTATCTATCTATCTATCTATCTATCTATGTGTGTGTGTGTGTGCAATCTACAGTGTAGACTTTTCTCGTTCCACTGTTCATGTCTATGGATATCATCTAGTACTTTTTTTCTACTGAACACACTACCCGGTTCAGAGATTGAACTCACAACCACTATGTCACTAAATTCACAAACCAACGCTTTTACTATTGTCTCGTAGGTCGTCGTGCTGTAGTGAACTTGAAGCTTTAAACCTAACCTAGCTACTGATTAGGTTGCAACTGCTGCTGCTGTCATCAGTTATGTTTGGACTGCTGCTGCCCATGTTTTGATTGCTGCTGCTGCTATTAAAAACTTGTTGTCATTTGTCTTTCTTTATTGTATTTATTTCTATTTCATTCTATCTTTTTTAATGATCGGAGAATATTTGACTTAGAATATTTTAATAAAAAGCAGCAACAGTTTGAAGAAAATTGATCATAAAAAAATTAATATTTACTCTTTCCTTTGCTAGTTTGCCTTGTGAATAAATTGGTATTTGTAGAGAAAACGCCAGTCCGTCATTATTTATTGGTGATTTGAAAAAAAAAAAAAAGAAAGAAAAAAAGAAGTTTCCTTTACTGTCATCAGTCAGTTAAGTGCCATACGTGATACACATTTGGGTGATCATGTCGCTTTTGATTCATGATTTACTAGACAGAAGACTTTCCCGCAATCGGTTGCTGTTTCCTTCTGCGGTAGACTGGTTGTCAACCAAGGCTATGAGACCCAGTCTGTCCTGCTATTCAACCCATAGCTGGGGAAAAAGAGATGGATTCAAAATATTTAGATTTCGGCATTAAATAACCCATAGACGTGCTGATATGCCGCTAAATAAAAACAACCAACTTTTGATTTGGTGATGAATTTATTTTCTGCTTCTAACTCAAATGCCACGCTAATAACAGAGCTTACCTTGCAACAGCATGAATTTGACCTTCATCTATTGAGTCGTTCAAAATTCCAATGAGGCTTGAAGCAGCTGGTGATTTGTGTAAACGCATATATTTCTGTATGAAAAACCATTACAAGATTATCGATCAAATGTGAATTTGGAGTGGAATAAATTTTAATAACAATTTAAAATGTGAATTTCTGTCTCGATATCTTGGATGAAGAATTTTCATGGGATAATAACAACGAGTGTAAATAATATTTAAAAAATCTGAATTATTAATCTATATAATAAATGCGAATGCCAGTTTGTCACTGTATCACACCTTTTCAACTTTACTCGTAGAGGCCTGGCCAAATTAAATCATTTTAGGCTGGATCCGGATCCGCAATCATAAAATTTTGAATTCCCAAGTTTTCATTATTGCGATTGTTTTCAGATTCCGCCATCTTGGCTTCTACTGATAAAAACTATTAAAGGGATACAACTCTCTAACTTTCAATAGCTTATGTTTAAATAAAAAAAATTACTGTTCTCAAACTACAGTGTTTCAAAATAAAATTGTCCGTGCTTTCAACTTTACACCTAGAGGCCGTAGCCCAACATATACGATTTTGAAATCAAGCCGACTCCGTGAGTAAATTAAAAACATTCTGGGCCGGTCCAGACCCGCATTTCTGAACTTTTGGATTTCATTACTGCGATTGTTTTCATAGATTTTTTTTGTTTTTTTGCAACGATATTTTTTGTACGATAATAATTTTATCCGAGTTGGTATTTGTAGAGAAAACGCCAGTCCGTCATTATTTATTGGAGATTTGAAAAAAAAAAAAAAAAGAAAGAAGAAAAGAAGTTTCCTTTACTGTCATCAGTCAGTTAAGTGCCATACGTGATACACATTTGGGTGATCATGTCGCTTTTGATTCATGATTTACTAGACAGAAGATAACTCGGAAATAAATTTGGAAATAATCGAAATTAATTACGAAATCCAGCGAAAGTCACCTATGAAATAAAAATAATTATTTGTACAGAAAGTAAGGACCTACGTACATCAAATTGTCTTTAAATTAAGTGGCGGTAGAAGAATTATCGTTGAACTTTTAAAAGGCAAGCTTAAATATTAGTTCAATACTTAAATGCGGCGACGAATTTTGAGTTGTTCTGTAGTTTATTGTTGTCTTCGCCCTACCTATTGTGATGAAGGCCGCAGAATAGGGCGGCTTTTAAGATAGTAGTAAATAAAATCGGTCGGGTCACATTTAAAGGCCACAACAAGGTTTGAACAAGTGGATGACTTGATAAAAGGTAGTAAAACATTCACAACTAAGTAAATTTCAAAATTCACAAACTTCATCCTTTTTTTTTGTCTTAGTGGGATTGAAGTGGTTTATCTACCATTATTATTTGTTCCTGTGTAATCATCTCCAATATATATAGACGTATGTGGTTGGTCTTACGACGAACGTCGAGGTTGCCATTTCTAGTAGTACGTGTTACCATGTTATAATGGCTAAGAAAGATGAGATTAAGGACAATGCGTGAAAGCAATGTAATTTATACTTGACGTAAATAGCACATAGAATAAAATACAAAACTGAACTGAATGATTCCAAAACATGACAATTAGATTTATTAGGTTGACGTACAAGTATGCAACGAAAAGGTAGGACAGAGTCGTGTCCCTTTAACTTGGAAATATTTGCACCAGTGTTCATATTAAGAAAGTTTGGAATTGTGAGTTTGCAAAGTTGGTAAAAGTTCAGGAGTGATTTCAGAGTTCGTGAATGTTGGTAATTGTCTTTAACGTCTGGTCAGCAATGACTAAGACGGGAGTCGGTGAAGGTTACATCTTGGCACTTGGTAACTACTACTCAGAAGGTTCACACGTGTTCGGTTTATATAATGGTCAAGTGGCTCCTAGCATATGAGCGGGAAAACAGATTGGTCGCGTGCAGGCGGTTTGATTGGTCGGAACTGCCCAATCAGCTAGCTAGATTGGAGGTGATTGACCAATGAATACTTGTTATATTGTATGAAAGTAGGATTTCACTTACCAGATAGGAAGAGTGCATTTCCTAAAAATAGGTAAGGCTGGTTTGTTGTGGAAGATTCCACGGGATGACATGACGAAGAGAAACAGAATAAATTTGTCCATGTCAGTAAGAGTGATCCGATGGCCTGAGTCGTGTTTACTGAAATACCATTTAACAAAATAGCTCAAGAAAGAAATCCTGGACAGGAAGTTTTACAAATGCAACAGTTGGCTTTTAATAAACAAACAACGTACTCAGAGCCAGCAAAATTCATGAGTAATTTCATTTAATGCACTATCTGATTGAAATCTAAGTGATGTCTATAAAAAAGAAACAAAAAAACATACTACACAGTAAGTTACTGATCGGCGCTTGTTATTGGCAGCTCGTAGATAGAAACCATATCAATTGTAACCCCGCCGCCTGTTGTACGTGATTATTGGGTTGGTGAAAAAGGTTGTCTCTTCCTACATAGAAGTATAAAACCACGTGACATAGATCGAGGTTCAGACACGTATGAACCGCTATAGAAGAAAGACGTTCCCACTAAGACCTGGGACCTGCTCCAGTGGAAGGGAACAACACATCTGTTCTGATGAAACGCATACTTGTTATCAGTGTCAACAACGGAACCCTCTGGTAACTCAAGTTACGCATTCTATGTCGGAGAGAACAATGTCTGTATTAGCTTTTCTAATAATAATAAATATTGTTATCGTTATAACTTGCGTCTAAATCTTTTTTTAACCTATACACTCCAACATGATCAATCTCAGGATGAACGCTGCTGGTATGTAACATCGGGTGACTTGTAACGAACATATATTCTATTATCCCTGGCGATGAAAGATATAAAATCCCTCCTTTCTCCCGTATCGCAGAACAAAGGAAAACCGGTAGGATTAGAGCAATATTGATTAGTTAATAGTAATATTAAATATAGAAGTCGCTCGTCCAGAATCCCATTTCAGGGTATTGCAACTAGAGCTGAAAGATATCATTGGTTTATCAATAATAACAAAACGTGGGGTGATTTCGTCTTAATCTTGTTAGTAGTATTTGTAGTTTCATAAATAAAATAAAAAATATTTTTAAATCCCCTGAAAAAGCTACTTATCATCTCTTCAACACCTTACTAATATTAACACCGGCAGTCTTAAAGACAAGTCAATCAGATAATTTTGTTTCTGAAAACTGATACTAATATAAGGAAAACGAAACATCAAAGACCCTGTACCAAAGCGAAGGACAATCCTAGAGGCACTCACGATACCCAACGATGACTTCACTCCCGTCAACATCAATGAACTAATCAAAATGACTGCCTGTTGCAAAGAATTTGGAGGAGAGTCTCTCTCTTTTTACGGTAAACTTCATCCTGTACAATGCCCGAGAATCACTCGATGTAGAGGGTTACGTTAAGGGGTAGTTTATATGGATAGGAGGGAAGATAACGGTTTACTCTAGACTTGAACAGTTCGACTGTAGTGATCGGGGAAACATCCTCTTGGAAGTCTGTTCCACAGAGCAGTGGTTTATGGAAAGAAGCTTTTCGAGTGGAACTTACTTCTCGCCGATGGAATACAGGGGGAAGGTGGGTTGTTTGCTACTATGTAAGTGGCATGCCCGGTCTTAGCCTTGAAGGTTTAGACCTGGCAGAACGAAGGAATGTCCGTGCACTTTTTATGGAGTTAGCGACAGAGCATTGAGAGACTCGCCCCCCCCTCTGTGACCGAAGAGGTTGGAAGGTGGAATATATTTCTTCTCCAACAAGGATTCAGAAACGCTTTTGAACTATCTCAGGACTGCAAAGCGAGTACAGGCAGATCCCCCCCATACCTACAAAAAACTTATGGCAACAACATTCCATTTTTGGTTGGATCTGGCTCTTATAAAGGTACAGCATAGCATGAAGAGTCAGTTACTTACTAGATCGGTACAGAGAGTCGATTATTTTACGTGCATCTTTATCGATGAATGGTATATAGAGTTCGACGAGGTCGGGTGTGAGTTTGAGGCCCAATATTCTTTCAAAGCACGATACCTCCTAAAGAGGACATCCGTTCATCGTGACTGACGGTAGTACGGGGTCTCTCTCTCTCTCTTTCTCTCTCTCACTCTCTCTCTCTCTCTTTATTCAAACGTAGGGCAAGCTACGAACTGTCGCACATGAAAGATACAATTAGCTTTCATAAAAAAAAAAGAAAACTTCTAAAACAACGTTCGCTCAGGGTCTATTCATTTTAAATGTAACGACCCACATTCTGCGCCAACGTTCACAATTTCCTGCAGAAAGAATATTCCTATCCCTAGTGACCCAGACGATGGTCAGTGACCAAGAATTGGCTGTGCAAAACATCACAATTGCCGCCGAAAACCATGAAAATAATCTCGATTGAATAAACTGCCTGATAAGACTACAATTTCAAATCCTCTCATCAAATCTTCCATGTCATTCAAATCAATGAACGAAGACCCACTTTCCCAACATGTCAGGTAAGTGAAAAATTTTCTTTAAACAATAAAAATAATTTTAACTGAAGCAAAAAATTCTAATTACCTTTCTTTAAAAATCCAATTAAATTTTTTAAAAACAATTCTTTTTCTACCTTGACTTGTTTTCTATGAAAGATTCTCAAAGTAATAATCAGTGTGTCATAAAACAGGAAAAAAGTTTTATCATAGGAAATTTCCTTTAAAAAAAAAACGAACTGTAGGAAAGAGAAACAATGGTGATTTTATGTTTCAACTGGAGACACCTGTCTACTTTAAACTTCATCTTTAGTTTCTTTGTAGTTTTTTTTTCCGATTCTTCTAATGACTTTGATTTTATTCGATAACAAAAGATTGGATTCTTCTAAGTGAAGTTGCTGAGTTTAATGAGTAATTGCCTTTTCAGGGTTGGGGGGGTATGGGTGACTTGCTTGTTTACAAACTGTTCATCTCGATTCGTTTTTAAAATGCACTTGTCAGTGTAGGTTAGTGGGACGGTGGGAGGTTGAAAAACTCGACATATGGGCTGGGTCGTTATTTACGATGAGGGACTTAATTTTGCAATAAGGTAAAAATTGTAGAAAAAATCCAGCTCACTACTACTATTACCTATAACTACTATCTCAACTAAGTACTACTAATAGATCAATTCACTACTACTACTACTACTACTAGAACTCTCCACTATAACACCTTACAGACAGAACTCATTATTACGAAGCGATTTTTAATTTTGCAACAAGTTCAGAATTTGTGGGATACCTGGTGAGAATCGAACTCTCTACTACTCTTACCACTACAACTCACTACTACGACTATAACTCACTATAACTACGATTACTATAACGCACTATTAATACTACAAATCACTACTACTACTACTAATGTACAAGACGATGTACCTCCAGCGTTAGTTAAGTGTCCTCTCTCCCTCCCTCGGTTCACTTTTCTCTCTCTTTCTCTATTTCTCTCCATCTCTCTCCCTATCGTCCTCTTTTTATCTCTCTCTCTCCCTCTTTCCTCTGTATTTTATCCCTTTCCCTCTCTCATTTCTCTCTCTCCCTCTTCTATCTCTGTCCACTCCCTTCTTCTTCTTCTTCTTCTTCTTCTTCTCTCTTTCCCCCTTAACTTTCTCTCATGAAATTGTGATGTAGGCAACAGTAAATCAGAAAGAACCTTTTTCTTTGAGAAGTTAATTATGCAACCAAACGTTTCAATCTAAGGCAACAATATTTCAATGTCAGGTTTACAAATTGCAGTGTTTCATTTTAAATAAAACTGTAATCGTAAAAGCGTACTTCTAATTTGCAAAATAACTTCAAACGTTTAGTAGAAAGACAATTGAACGAGTAGATCCTCCCTTTTTTTTTAAAGAGTGTTTGTAAATCCACGCCCTCGAGAGTTTTAATGAAACTTTTTAAGTTTCATTTTAAAGAGAAGACACTTTCCTCAGAATTCGAAACTGCACTATTTGTAGAATAGCTAGCTTCTAGACCACCCAGCTACTGAAAGCAAGCATAATCAGGACGTAGGCGATCATGACTCTCCACAATTTCTTGTCTTTTGTAGCTCTTAATAAATCTTGTCTTTTTGTTATTTCTCCTAAACCTTGTCCACCATCCATTTACTCAAGCTCACTAATAAGATTATGCGTTGCTTTCCTCTGTCCATCTTGCTTTTAATCTGTCCTGTAAGTCTCAGAATTCGAACCTGTGCATTATTTGTAAAATAGCGAGTATCTAGGCCGCCCAGCCATAGAAAGTAAACACAGTCAAGCGAAGTTCTTCTTTATATGTCAATTTTCCAAGCAATTTTCCCTCATTTTGTTCCCTACAAATTTCACCTGTTTTTTTCTGATGTTAAATATAATTATAGATTTTGTTTCTTTTTTCTGTCGTTGCTCACATATTTGGTTTATGGTATTCTTATCATCCTTCTGTAGAACAACATTCCCGTTGCTTCACGCCTATTCTTTATCTGTAAGGCCAGCATTCACTACCGGATAGAAGGTCTGATATCACGTAATAGTTCAATACTCTTTTTTTTTTTTCTAACGTGTTTTTTCTAATTCTTAATACCCTGCTTAGCATTTGAAAGGCACCTTTGGCTATCCCATTGATTCCAGTGTCACACTTTCTGTCCTCTATTAAAATATGGCGAGTTACCCTATTTAAGAAATGCCTATCTCTTGTTCAGATCCCTCGATGCCCATTAATGAATTTTATTCATGATCTGGAATTATTTCTTATTTCTATAAAATTTTTACAGAGTGCGGCAGAAATACCTCCCATACATACCTCCCAGAAATAACTCCAATATAATGGTAAAATATTTGTGGTAATGGTGTCTTTAGATAAAATCTTAACATTATATGGGATATATTGAGGAAAGAGGGTTTGACAAATGTGATACTCACAGGACAGATTGAAGGTAAGGGGTCCAGAGGAAAGCAACATACAATCTACCTGGCGAGATTGAGTTGATGGATGGCGGAGCAGGGTTTGAAAGAGATTGCAAATAGTCAAACGTTATTAAGAGTCAAAACGACAGGAAATTGTGGAGATACATGATCACCAGAGGCAGAAGGGACACATCACATAGAAGAATATATTGGAGCTCTTTCTGTCACACCTAGTATTTAGTGGATTTTAGCGCATTATTTTAAACGGAGTTTAAATCTTCGTCTAGCGGCCTGTGCATTTGAGAGACTTAATAAAGAAAATGCGTTATGCCACAGTTTTCGAACCTGCGTCCTCTTTGGAGAGGAAACTACTGTTAAACCCAACGTATTTGCAGAAAGTTCAGCCACGGAATATATATCCACTGCATATAAATTTACACTGTTTTAAAAGAAGGCATGTCAATCATCCACTAAATATAACGTTTAAAGCAATAAGAAATAATGACGAATTAGAAATAAAGTCCATTAATTCCTTACACAGACACACAGACACACACACACACACACACACACACACACACACACACACACACACACACACACACATACATTAGCAAGCTGGACTTGCTGGAACAATTACGACAGAGTAATGAGATCGATCCTCACTGGGTGCCCCATACTTTCGGCCTCGTGCCACATCCAAGCTAAGCATGAAAAATCACTACATTTACTTTCATGTAGCAACGCATGCGCACGAAAGGGGGGGTATTGAACATTTTAAACGTTTAAATTTATTTTTTAAATATACGTTTGGCTATATAGCCTACTTAATTTCATTTAATTTTCTTTTCTCCCATATATATATATATATATATATATATATATATATATATATATATATATAGTCATTCACAGGCAGACTGTTTCACTGTATCACTGCGACTCACTGTCGCTAGACATCCGATCGCTTCAATCAGGACCGACACCCGACCGATTTGGCATCAGTCAGGGATTCTAACCCCAGACTATCGACGCCCGGCAGCGAGAAAGGTGAACTTTTGCGTATTTATTTTTTATAAACACGCCAGAGGACTTTCTCTCCCCCCTCTCTCTCTTTCTCTGTATATATATATATATATATATATATATATATATATATATATATATATATGTTTGTGTGTATATACATATATATGATAAAAATACAGTTTTAAGGTATGCTATTGTAGTCAACTTCAAAGCCTGCAAACAGGCCCAGGGTTGCATGCATTGTTTTTACAACATTTAACATGACACAAGAGATAATGGCTTACCTCCAGGATAAAAACGGATTCGGACGTACCTCGTATTATAAACTATCCCAAAATGCCGGCTTCGCGTTTCACACATTTAAAAAAAGATAGATCTCGGAGTCAATATAAACTCTCGCGAGAAACTCTTTTTACTACGTAAATTTTGACTGTAAATGAACATATAAAAATGCACAAGGAGGCGACAGACAGACAGTATGTTATCTGCTGTAGCGAACAGAAGTTGGTGTCAGTGGATTGTTTGACGCAATGATACGGATTACGGTAATTGATTACAAGCCAGAAGAAAGTACAATTTTATATAAACTTTACGTACAATTATATTTATGGGTAAAGGGCTCAATATCATATATATATATATATATATATATATATATATATATATATATATATATATATATATATATATATAGATAGATAACTAGACTCGTTTCGAAAAACCTCGAATTTTTGATTTGCTAATCAAATCAATCTCGAGAGAAAAAAAAAGTTTTAAAAAAGAAAGAGCTACAAACATGAACTTCTGCCGACAAAAAATCCCACAGATGCAGGTCTGAAGCCCAAAGAAAAAACCCCGATACAAGTAACAACTAACTAACAAAAGAGCTCAATACAACCGTAGAGCATTGTTTACATTGTTTATATATGCGCGTGTTTATCGTTGCTTAGAGATTAGTAAACAATGACAGACTATCATCACTGTCGTGTCCGTATATTGTTTAATATGTTTGTGATTTACATCTTTGATAATGGCTTAAGTAAGCCGAAAGCTTAGATTATATTAAAAAAATATGGATCAATATTGTGAATTTCTTTCTTCGTTTAATGATAATGTTATCAAACTTATCAGATGTTACGAACAAATTTTACATAAAATAAATAGACAACATTTGTCTATATTATTCAATGAAACGTGTATAAATATATATATATATATATATATATATATATATATATATATATATATATATAAGGCCGGTGCTGGGGTCTCGTGCTCCTCCCGAATCTATGAGCCTCCTTCTCTGCCGCATATCAATTTTTATAAGGGTATTGATATAAAAAAAGGTATTTTTATTGTAACCAAATTATGTACAGTATTAGATCCTATGCAATATAGGTGAACAATTCAACTAGAAATATTTAAAATAAATACAATGTATCTAAATACAAATTAGAGTCGTATCATAATAAATCTTCCTATCTTAAATAAATCAACAATGTTTTGCGTCAATTTTTAAGATGAACTTTTGATTTTTTTATTGTTAAAAATGTGAATAATTTTAACACATTCAACATTAAGGATAAAAAATAATAAATTTTATTTAGTTTTTTTTTTCGAGAGTTAGCATGAGCAAAACAAATTCACTGATTTGAACAAAAAAGGAACCTAAAATGTCGTCTGCAATAATCTTTCATCCTTTAATAATCAGTTGGGCTGAGTTTAATTTGTAACATATGTAAAAAAGTAAATATTCGTAAAATATCTAGGATCCCAAAGCACTGCCCGAGCCCCCTAATCAAGCTCCCCTGCTCCCTAAATTGTCGTCAAATGACACAAAAATAAAAATAACACTGACATCTCATTTTAGCAGATATATTTACCAAAATTATACAAAAATATCTTGAAATACTAAAGAGTAAATTTATTCAATAAAATCGCCATTGACTTCAACCACGGCCTCCAGACGACTTTGGAATCTCTTGCAACTCTTCTGGTGGGTCTCTTTTTTAAATTGGTGAATTGCTTCCATAATCCTTGCTTTCAGTTCATCTTTGGTGTTACAAGGACTTTTCTTGGCTTCTCGCTTAACCAGGCCCCACAAATAATAATAATCAAGGGGGTTGCAGTCAGGAGAGTTAGGTGGTCAGATGCGAAGAGGTGATGTAGTCGCAGAAAATGTCTGATAGCCATGACTGGAGTCTTCTGCTTGAGTGGAATGGTACAAAGTCTTGTTGCCAGACATAGGGTCTTCCAGCAGCCACTCTCTTGACCCAGCGCATCACTACCTCTCCAAGGCACTTGATGTAGGCCTTCATGCTGAGTCTGGGCATTCTTTTCTGATCAGAGTGTATTTTCCGAGCTGCCGTACCTTCGTAATCACCATTAGACTCATTCAACCTTCCGAATCCTTTGCACTATCCTCAGATTGACACACAAACACTCTGAAATGTTTGCACTGGAGCTTCCAGCATGAATGCCAAGCAGTACAACATGCCGTTTCCAAATTTATCGAGGAGTGAATTGCCTCATAGTGCTCTTTTTCTCACAGACGATGCCCAACTGACCCTACTATACTTGTGCAATCGACAAAATCAAAATCAAACAAGGAGCATACGCGAAATTAGAAATATAAAATAGTGACAATTTACTCATTGCACTCTGTAGTGTTCAAATTTCAACCAAATCCGTTTAAAATACTACCAAGCAATCAACATAAACTCATTCATTTCATTAATCCATATAATATCTTATAATTTCTTAAATTAAACTGTATTCCAAAATATACCTACAACAGAAAACACAAATATGCCTATGTCCAAATAAACATATAAATGCACAAAAGTTGAGTATCTACCATTTATTCAACTGTGAAAGCAGAATAGCATATTTTTTACTACTTTCAAACTTCCAAGAAAATTCAGTTTCGTCATTAATTGACCCATGAGGAGTTGATATGCAGCTAAATAAAACAAACAAATAAACAAACAAAAAAGCTTTCGAACTTACTGCATGAACTTTGACCTCTTCCCAAATCATTTTTGCATGTATGATCGCCTCTTTCACGGTGTGAATCTTTCTCGGTCGATTGTTTTGGAAAAGACTGATTTCAGTTGATTCCAGAGAAAACATTAAGAAAAATTAGATCAAATAATGTCGGCTGCAATTACAATTCAGGGGTTTTGCAAAGAAAACCGTTTTCCGTGTTTCAGTTCAATATAAAGAAAAATGTGTGGAACTAATGGGGGTCAACAAAATAAGAAAGAAAAATAACTAAAGAGAAGAAGAAGAAGAAGAAGAAGAGGAGGAGGTGGAAGAAGAAGAAGAAGAAGAAGAAGAAGAAGAAGAAGAAGAAGAAGAAGAAGAAGAAGAAACGTTGGTTTTTATTTCATTGACTTTTATCTTGTCCATTAGTTCAAAGATTTCAATTGATTGGTTTGGAGTTTCCCCAAATTGATAAGACTTTTCCTGTTTATTGGTATTGGAAATTTGCCCGTTCGATCTAAACTCGGGCTATTCCTTGATTCTTAAAAGGCTGATCAATTTCTAGAAGAGAAATGATTTTGTTTCATAAAGCCAGAAAAGTAAAAAAATTCATATGCAAATTAAATCCAAAGAAAATTTTAAGTTAAAAACTTGTTTTAGTGGCATATCGGCCCCTTATGGGTCATTTAATACCGAAATTTAATTTTCTTTGGAGCATTAGTAATTTATTTTACAAAAAATGTATTGCGGGTAATTTAATTTTTTTTTTTTTTTTTTTTTTTTACAAAAACGTATCGTGACTATAAAAATGTATTTTTACATTTTCGCAATGTTTTGTCTCCAATTTCAAGCTTCACTATTTGCCCATAACTGGGTCACTAACAGGTGCACCCACGCCGGGTCAGAGTGGACCTAGGCACAGCAGCAATTAAAAGGTGGTTCCAGCCTTCTCAAAATCACCCGATCAGTGACCTTGCTGCCGGATATAGTTTATCGTCATACCAAGGATGGGAATTAAAAACATGAATTATGCATTGATTTTTTTTGCCTGATTTTTTAGATCTCTATCTATAAAAGGCAGGATGTGTGTGTGTGTGTGTGTGTGTGTGTGTGTGTGTGTGTGTGTGTGTGTGTGTGTGTGTGTGTGTAACGAATGCACGGCCGCAATTTTCGACGGATTTGCACCAAAATTTGCATGTACATGCTCCAAGTTAGCGGGAAGGCTAAGACCGACGTTGTATTTACCAACTCCCACCGATAGTGGAAATAATCGATTTTTTCATGCTTCTACTGCAGTTTTTATGTAGTTTGCGGCCATTTTGTACTGTCCAGAGTGAGAGCCTATAGCTGGCTGCCACGAATAGGCAGGAAGATTCTATTGGCCAGCGTGAGAGCCAACAACTGACTGACACGAATGTTAACTAGCATGCTAGCATTTAAAAAAATCGATAGCTGCATTCGTCACAAGTGGGAAAAATTTAAATCTGCATGGCACTTTACTCCAATTGGCTCATTCGCTTGCTTAAACTCAACGTTGATTCTGATTCCGCAGAACTGGGTTGTGTGTGAAAAAGTATTTGTTGTTAACATTCTTTTTTCATTTGGCTTTTCCAGTTACAAGTCCTTTTTTTAAAGCTGATCGTTTTGTGTTCATTTTGTTTAGTTCTTTTTTCGTAACAGATTTAATGTTTAGTATAGAGCTTAGAAAAAATTCGCAGTGTGAAATCGGCAAGAAGTAAGGCACGTAGCAAGATCAGCACGGCAAAGGGCACCCCTTTAAAGGCAAGGAAGGGTAAAAATATTTTAAGTCAAATGATAGCGATTGCTGTATGAGACGTACAATTTTTGAATCAAGCCCGGGCAACGCCGGGCCATGCTGCTAGTAAAGATATATTATTATGCAGTTATCTATTCGGTTTAATGCTTTCATCTTGGTTGTTATCGTCACAACGTTGAGGTTTTTGTACTGTCCGTCCGTCTTCAGGTGACCTTCCAGGAATTTCGAACCGAATTCTTTATTCAATCTGAATTCTCCATTCAATCTATTTTGGTAAATTGTTCTCATTCGATTATTTATTCGAAAGGATAACTTGTATCAGTGAATTTTTCCGGCGGATGTCGCTTGCTTCTCCTACTGAAACATAGTGGAATGAATCTTACTTTTCAAAGCAAATGTTCAGAAGAGATCCGTTGTTTAGTTCCACCAGTTCAGACATGTAAAAGTAGAGCACACTCTGCCACATCCACGGATTCGAATCATCCAAATTTCTTCCATGTTCCAAATGTAAGAAAAACTTCCACTCAGGCACCTTTTCTTCCCAAGAACTGCTAGGTCGTGGAACAAACTACCCCGTGAGTGCTTTCTTGAAAACTTCAATCTTGACTGCAACTCAAGGGTGAATCTTTAGCGACCTAAATATTGAGATGGACGATAGATTCACCATCAAAAAATATAAATATTTTAGCAATTTCTTAGAATGGTTGCCACTCAGTATAAGACAATCCAGTCTACCCTACTATTTATCCCACAACTGGAGAGGTGAATGAACGCCACAGATTATGCCTGAACTTGAACTTGGTTCGTCAATTACTACATTCACGTCGGTAATCGTTACGCTACCCAAATATCCTAGAGTTTTGCATGGATTAAAAGGATTGTTCATGGATTAAAAGGATTCTACACAAGTTGGATCCAATTGAATATTGTGTAGCTTTATTTAAAATAAACTAATAACTATAGTTTTATTTTTTTAACGATGCAATCCTTGTACGTGTATAATCTGTTATATCATTTTTAAATTTTTTAAATTTCTGCCTTCTATTTATATTGTTTTAATTATTCTAATAAACAAGTTTTTTGTTTTTTTTTTACTAAAGTTATCCAATTTTTTAGATAAAAATATTCGTGTAATAAATGTATACAATTACACCAACAAAAACCCAATGGACGGGGTGCAAACATTACTACAATACATCCGGGGCACCACAACATTACCTTACTATATCAATCGTTTTCTTTTTTTTTTTTTTTTTTTTTTTTTTGCTGATGACATCATTTTCTTTCGTCATCATGTGAAAATGTCAGCTAGATAAAAATGCAGACTCACTTCGATCTTATTAGAGATTCTTTCTTTTTTTTTTTTTCTTTCTTTTTTTTTTTTTTGCTGATGACAATACAAATGTTCTCAGTTATATACCAGGGTCGAATTAGCAATAAAACCTCACCAACCGATTTCCATATCTATGTTTAATAAAATTATCCCAAAGCCCTATTGATTTTTACAGTTCACGTTGATGTGTCCAATTGATATTTTTCGCAAAAGTAACTGTTAATAAACTAAACACCCGTCATTAACTTTTTAACTTTGGACTGGTATTTCTTTTAAATAAATGAAGGAATGACATTTGCAAAATTTACTTAGATTCGATAATTTTGCAATTTTTGAGCGTTTACTTGTGTAATTGGTCTAACAACTGTAAAAATATATCAGTTGCGCCCTTTTTGAAAGAATTTATACTCCACATAAATTTAATATAAAAACGTGTACGCGCCAGTTATTAAAAAATAAAAAATAAAAAAATACATACGCACGGTATTATCATGGGAAATAACTCTTAACTTTAAAATAGGAGTTGCTTCCCTTAGATCTTTTCACCAAACGGTGTTTGTTTCTATTTACATTGACAACCGTGAAACCTGAGTTAATCAGAATTTAAAACTTCCTTCTTCGGCGATTTGTTATTATTTTATTGTTTTTTGCCCTAAAATTTGGATCAGTCTAACCCTAACTTCTGTGGATTATTTGTTTATACAAGGTAAGTAAATGTTAAATTCTAATTTTAAAGTAATATTGTTGAATTTTTACGAGGCTCTTAAAATTATTTCAGTAAACTTTCACTTGTCAATGATTTGCTGATTAAAAGTAATTATTTTATTATATTTATATTTTTCATGATTGAAACAGGAAGCTGGAAGAATAGCTGAAAAAATATTAAAAATGTAAAACAACGATAATGAAATTAGTAGAAAAATTTAAAATAATGAACAGAAAGTGTTACGGGTGGGTAAGATTGACCCACAAGCAGATATTGATTGAATAACGGAAAACAATAACAAAATGAAAACTTGAGTCAAAAAAATATTTTCTCAAGTTTATTTTTGTTAGTGAAAATACATCGACAAAAATATGGACTAGTCAAAAATATGGACTAGTCAAAAATATGGACTAAGCAAAAAATATCTCTGCATTTTCATGTAGAGCACATTTCTCTACGTTGGCCATATGCCTCCCTTGTGGCGAGCCACGAGAAGGCATAAAAAATTTAGGACCTACAACAAAATATATATATATAGGCTATGTTGTAATTAATAATTATTATTTAAATTAATAATAAATTTTGTAATTAACAATTATTATTTAATTAATTTTAATAAATATCATTTAATTAATTTAATTTAATTATTATTTAATTTAATTATTATAATTTTAATTATTATTTAATCTAATTTAATTTTAATTTAATTTAATTTTAATTATTATTTAATTAATTCTAATAATTATTTAATTAATTTTGTATTTAATAATTATTATTTAAATGAATAATTATTATTTAAAATAAAATACTAAATTTAGTATTAAGTTAAATATTAAATTGATGTAAGCCATTTTGTTAACAAATATTTAGTTATTGTAATTTTTTCATCTCATCTATGAAAAATGGCCGTTTTTAGTTTTTAATTTCTTAAAATTTAAAACTGATAATGCAAATTTTAAATTAAGATATTTTTTTTCCACCAAACTGTCTTTCAATTTTGAAAAGCTAAATGTCCTGAATAAATGACTCCAACCTGATTTCCTGCAAGGAGGCAATTAATGCATTTAAAGAGGAACTAAGGCTGTTCTGGTTGAACCTTCGAAGACGGAAGTTTGTACAGTTTCCTTCCTTATTAGCAAATACATTCACCGAGTTGCTTGATGATGATCTAGCAGTGTATGTTGATCTTTTGAGGCAATTGCATAATATGAAAACTCGCTTCTCTGATCTCCAAATGACAGTGTCGCAATGGTTTGTGAATTCCTTCATTGCTGATGCATCTGAAGTTGGTATCACCCTACAAGAAAATTTCATTGAACTTCAAAATAACACAGCAGCTCAAGCGAGGTTCAAGCGTAGAGCATAGCAAAAGCTATGGATGAATGAAGACATGCATAGAGTCTGGTTTCAGTCGGATGATGCATCTGCTGTCAAATATTCGAAATTGCCTTGACGTAGAAAAAAAAGAGGCGATTCGTGTCTCTCTCTGACGGCTTTCATACCAAACATTGACAATTTGGCAGCCCTGCACCAGTTACACGAATCTCATTGAAACAATACAAGATAGAGCTGATGGTACATGTATTTTTTTGGTTTGTAAATAAATGAGTTTATTGAAATAAAATATTTATTCAAATAATATTATACTTTGATTTACAAATGGAGTTAGTATTTTGATGCCATAGTACTATCCAAATTACAACCTTTAATATTCCTACTTAACCTAAATGTATTGTTGAGAGACGGGGCGAGAGGGATGACAGGAGATGAAGGGCCATAAAGAACTCGCATTGGAGGCCACAACCAGAATAAGTTTGAGAAACATTGATGTAGAGGGTGAGAAAAACGTTGTCCTGAGAAGGACAGTTTTGTGTTGTTGCTGGATAAGTGTTGTTCTGAAAAGGACAGTTTGGTGAGGATGACTGGCTGGAGCTGGATATGACTGGCTGGCTGGAACGGCGGCCGATTACGAACTGGAGCTACGGCTGCTGCTGATGATGATAGCTGGCTGGCTGGAATTGCTGCTGCTGATGATGGAGCTGTTTGCTGTTGAAACAGGTACTACACTTTGATCCCAGTCTTTATTTAACATGAAATGCATGTTTTCGGCACAAGGCCAAATCCTAAAACTAATGAAGGGGTGAAACCAAAAACGAAATAAAAATAACCAAACATTCAAACTAAAATAAAATTATGTTAGTAAGACCCGTTCACTTCAGAGAAGAGTAAGAGCAGCTGCTGTATTCTACCGGTAGGTAGAATCAAGAAGCTTACTCACTAAAGGTGAGGGAAGGAGATAATAACTTCCTGGGTGGGTCAATATAAACAGCTGATCCAGCCAAGATAAAAAGGAGATAAAAAACAAACTGGGAAGATTGTGAATCTTACCAAGAACCATAACAAAATAACAAAACAAATACCGAGAGGAGACTGGGAATGAACATTTTGTCTATAGGGGACTAAAAAAGGACAATCAAAGCTGACGCCATTCATGTGAACCAAGCTCGCGACATTTACTCGCCTTTTGCTGAAACCTGCCGAAAGCAAACGCTTTCTGTTGTTGGGATAATCCATACACTGTTGACACCCCAAAATTTTAAAATGAACCATTCCTGTATCATGTGTTGGCGAATCAGGTCCGTCGAGGCTAAGTCGACCAATCAGTTCGGTCGGTGCATGTTCCCGCCAAGGCGCGAACATTGCAACAGGAAGGAAAGCGGGTCTTTTTGGAGATCCAGCAGTTTGTGCGACTCTTTGAATCGACACGAACACACGTTTCGTCGATCTGCGAAAATATGTCTTCAAGTCAACTCGCCACAGCTGCCTTTTAAAAATTCAGCCAAATCTGAATTCAAGAAACATAGAAAAAACTCCTTTTTCTATAAGAGCAAACTCATCGAAACGAACGTCTGAGTTTAATATAACACAAGAGTTGTTTCTCCAATCAACTACGAAGAAAATATTATCTCACTCAACATATAAAGGTACGCTACTTTGTACAATTTATTTTTCCTTTCCTGCACACACACATTAAAACAATCGTTAAATTGTCGTTTGCCAACAATTTAATTCTCTGTACGAACAATTAATCTCGACCGAAGAACAGTTTCAGTCGACTTGATACGAACACATGAACTCTGAACTCCCACTTCATACATTCAAACATTATTACAACTCATAATTTGTATATAGATGTGTATAATAATAATTTGAATTTGTTCTCGTTCAAATATTGTGTTCGTCATTATTTGTTCTTTTTTCTGTGTCGCATGATATATGTTTGAACAATTTCTTCTAAATTTGTTTGTGGAAAAATAGCACGCAATTATCTAAAATTCACCGACATTTCCACTACACTGTCAGTTGTAATCTTCATGTTAGGTTAATGCCCAAAGAATCTTATCAGATCTTGATAAGAAGTTCCTGATACAATGTCCTCGTACCCCGACATTCGGTGAAGAATTCAGACTTATTCCGAAGTTTACGACGGCGCTCAAACCCGGAACAGGAAGAAGTGAAGACAAGGATAAGGAAGGCGTCCCCGACACTCCTCGCCCCACAGCTAATCTTCTATCAACGCGCAGCGTGGGAAAACCAACCTCGAGTCGTGTTGGTGACTCAACAAGTGTGGCTGGAACTGTACTGCAGAACTTAGGCTTTCCTCCTCCTCACAAAAGGGAGAAGAGCAAGCGCTCGATCGCTTTCTGACGGTCCCCGCAGAGAGAATACCGGCATTCGGTAAAAAATGAAGGGAAGGATGTACATGCAACACACATCAGCCATAACCCTTTGAGGACAACCAATTTCGGAGTCAAGTCCGAACCGACTCTCTTACCTTTGCCAGTACCTCCGACCAATTCTTCTCCAGCTGGTGACATGACTCGACCCACACTCCAACAATGCGGCCCAGACCGTCAGTACAACTAAAGGGCTCCGAAATAGGTTTTAATAAATAGTACCCACCTTTAATATTAACGTTCCAAGAATAATACACCTGATATGATAAACAATTTCAAATATCACAATAAAAGATTACATTAGGTTCGGATAAGGTGGTGCAGAACCGCTAAAGTTTCATTAGAACAAAAAATAATAATTTCTCAAGCAAATTTTTTTAAAAAAAATTAGTTAAGAACTATTATAAAAGTTAGAAAGAAATGAACTCAGCGTTTCAGAGCATGAATTCTTACCACAATGTTACACGTAGCAATCTGAGCATACATGCGTGCATATGTATGACTATATAATTTCCCGATTTTTTTAATTGGCTTAATTTGAGGCGGGATTATCTATTCTATAATATAAAATACAATGTGACGTTGTCTATTTACCAGTCTCTCAGCACTATTTCCCTTTGCTAGTATTAAGATATTGTGTCGTTTGAAATTGTAAACTAGCGAAAATATTCAACGAAAATATTAGTAATTGTTTACATTGATTGTTATTTCGAGTTAGCTTTCTTTATATATTTTACGTTTAATGATTTAAAAAGCAAACTTCTTTCTGGCATGAAACAATCGAGTTAATTGGTCAATAAAATCTCCCAGATTACTCGTAAAGAAAATATAACCAATGCAAATACAAAAGTATTTAAATGTTGTTTGCAATTTTTATTTCATTTTTTATGCTACGGTTATTATATATGAGTAAAATAGAATCCAAGAGAATGGTATCTAAGAAAACTTCGATTACGACATGGATTTTCCAATGGATCAGCTTCACCAGAAGAAATGATTTTATTTCCTTTTTAGTTCATCGGCGAAGAAGAAATTAGCGCCAAGAATATGAGATTTGAAAGTTAGAATTGGTGTTCGTTCGTTCCGGAAAAAAGTATAAATATGAGACATGTTAGTAAACTTAGTAGATTTATCAAACAACTGACTCTGATGAACGTTTCGGCTAATCAACTGATTTGAGCTTGTCATTATTTAATGAATATAATAACTTCAGTTACCGATTCAGCGTTTTTTGATAGAGTCGGTCTGAAAATTACTTTAAATTCTCGTAATTTTCACGTATTTTTTTAGTTGTATTATCATTACACACACACACACATATATATATATATATTTTTGCAGGAAAAATAATTTTTGTGTAACATAAAATTAGGGATATTATGTAAGAAGTGTAAGTAATTACACTGTAAGAAATGCAAATAGAGAAATCGCCTTTTTGCTTAGCGAGAAAAAAAAGTGATCTGCTTTTCTGTTCTATTCCTTATGAAAGAAAAAATAAGAGTGAATGAGTCAAAAAGAGAAAGAATTTTTTTCGCTTGCCTTCCAGCTTTCGTATTACTCTCAACATATTTTCTCCTGATATAACACTTTTCTGTCGGTTGGACTTTGGTCAAATGCTGCCGTTGGGTTTTGCGTAGGTCACTTTGGTCTAAACCATTGCTCCGTCCATATTGAGTTATTTGATCACAGAGCCGCTAATGATCAAAATGTCGTCAGCAATTGGTCCATTTCCTGTAAAGCTATGTCAGAAAAGGAATTTAACAAAAAAAATTTCCTTGCAGTTAAAGAAAAGACAAGAGTTCTTCAGGGTTTAATTCTATGAAAATTTATATACAATTAATTGGTTCTGGATACAAAACATTAACCTTACCACTTGGCATCAGTTGCAGTTATGTGCCATGCGTGATACACGCTTAGGCGATCATGTATCTTTCGATAAATGACTGATAAGGCAAATTTCTTTCTCGCTGTATGTTGCCATTTCTTTCTTCGGTAGACCAGTGGCCATCCAAGTCTGTCCTGCTATTTACCCATAGCTGGGGGGAGGGAGAAGAAGAGGATTCATACCTTTCCCAATGGTATTAGCACGTAAGTGTATGTAATGAATTCGACTGGAATTCGAACTCGGCTCACTGATTCCTCAATCCCAGCCGCTATCCATTACTCCACCGTTCGGCTAAGTCTGGAACAAGGCTTGAATCGAAGGTTCTCTTTGGTAGTAAGTCACATGGAATTCAACAGGGTCGTCGTTTCTCGTCTGTAGTTTGGAACCTCTTCTATTCTTCATCTCAGTATTCTGCTTATATTGACTTCCATCCGAAAGTGACATGGGGTTGACGTGGCTATAAGGAGCCGGTGGTTCCCCTATCTCCAACAAGAAGGCTCTTGTTTTCTGGCTCTGAATAATTAATTGCACCTCCAAATTTGGAGAGACCCCTCTTCCGATGAATAGCGGCCACAAGTTATCAAACCGTCCAACTCCTTCCTTCTCTTATTTGTGTCTCGCACTAACACTTCCCAACGGGCGTAGGCAATTCCTACATCATCCTTGATATTTCACAGGCATCTGTCACTTTGGCTGCCCTTCGATCAATCTGGCTCTCAACCGCTTGGCGTGGCTTAGCTTATAGTCATTAATTAAAATTATCATTTTAAGTTTCGCGTAGCTGAAATTTCTCAGCTTTTTTTTGCTTAAAAATTAGAAATTTACCAGTTGCTTCCTTCAATCCCATCAGGGCCATTGCACTCTAAGCACCCTAAATTACACAAAGAAACTTTATCCCCTTGGTTTGGTTACAGATCAGATGTTATCCCTTCTGCTTATATTATGTTTTCCTAACCGGTGCTTCTTGCTTCACCTGCCTCATTAATCAGTTGCCAGCTTAAAGATCACCAGATGGCCCTTGCCGTAATATCATTTTTCTTCGAGTAATTTTTCTGGTCTAAAAAAATTAAATTTTTTTGGGAAAAAAGAGAAATCTCCCTTCACTTTCTCGGTCTGTTCATTAAAAGTTCTTGCCTTGTTCCGCGTTATGTTTTTGATTTAACCTCTTTCTTTCTGTTCGCCAGTGCCACATAGTGTGACACTGATCGCTAATGTTTTCATTGCTCCGGCGACTACGACCAAAGACCTTCCTATTTAACGGACTTTTCCTATAGAAATTCGGACAGATTCAGACAATTTGACCGTGGCTTTTATTGCTGATTCTGGTTTATTTCGTGTGATTATTCGGTACTGAAGAGTATACACTAATGTCATACCAGAAACTACTTTTTTTACTGCTTTTTAGAAAGATGAAGACTATTCTTGATCCGTTCTTAAGATCCGGATTCAGTCATTACTCAAATTTTCTTCTTGACCAGTTCATTCTTGGAATGAAAAGGAGAAACTAGCAAAGTTTATTTTTTGTGATTAGATAATTAGATTAGTAACATTTTCATCCGTTAGAATGGCTAAAATTTAATTTTAAATATTTAAAATTAAAAAAAGTTAACTAGCAACTAATTTTTTTATTAGAATAAAACTTCGATTCATTAAAACCTATTTAGGTACCTCCTAAGGTTTGCTAAGATTCATACATGAGAAAAATGCATTTGACTCGCAATAGCTATAAGAAACTTCTGGAAAATGCAAAGTGTAGCTATGCACAAGTGGTCCAGGTCAAGGTTGAAAGCAAAGAAAATTGAACCCCAAGAGTTGTGAAAATCACCAAGCAAATTATGAATAGAGGCAAAGCATCTGTGCCCACTATTTACATGGTGCCGAGGTCATATCTTCCTCGTCAGATACCGTGAAGCTCTGTGCCTCTAACACAACATTAGAAGACATTGGATATCTTCTTTCGATCTTCCCCCGTCTCACAGAGCACGTACAGCCCGGGAAATCTCAAATGTTAGCAAAAGACTTGATCCTAAGAAAGCTACTGACCCAGGCAACATATCAGTAATTTTTCATAAGAATATCAACCCGGAACTATCCCCAATCATAGCGAAATTATTTAGCCGCTGCTTGAAGGAGAAATCCTTCCCAAATCTGTGGAAAGTGTCAAGCGGGTGCTCGTTTTTCAAGAACGCGGGCAAGCGCTCATGAATCTATAGTCAACAAGAAGGTTGTTGATCACCTAAATAGGAACAAGCCCTTGATCGACAAGTACAGGTTCCTATCGACCCAATTCACTGCTGTTTCTCGCAGAATCAGTCAGGCACTAAACAACAAATGGACCTCAATGACTATAGTTTTAGATATTTCAAAGGCCTTTGACAAGGTGTGGCACAAAGGATTGCTACTCAAGCTCTTTTGTTATGGAGTCATGGCTGGTTTCTGAAGGTAGTTTTTAACGGTCAGTCATCCGGGGCCCTTGCAATCAAGGCAGGCGCCGCTACCTCCGGGTCGCTTCTCGGATCAACAGTCTTTTTACTTTACATATATGATCTACCTAACCGTATATTCCGATCATTTGTGATGTATGCTGATGACACTACTGTATATGAGTGCAACTCCAAAACTCTAGATGATCAGAGATTAGCAGCTGGTCTCGGTGCCTTGTGAGGTGGGGGGGGGCTGGTTGTATTCACTGCCTCGAAAATCAAACTAGTTACATTCCACCATCACTGATCGGACCCTGAATTACCACCAGTCACAATAAATGGATCCTCCTTCAGGTAATTGTTCCGTGCCTTGAGCGCCTACGAGGCCTCGATCTCAATCCAGACCTCAAGTGGAACTCGTACATACGATCCATCGTTAAATATACAGGGAAAAAAAATATGGTCGGTTCCCTGTAGCGCTCCATTAAGTACTGCTGTCATATTTGGGCAGGACCTGCCCACTCTTCACTTTCCAGTTTCGATAGAATCCAAAAACGTCTCTGCGTCTTTGTGGGTGACAAATTATTTTCCACCTTTCAACCACCCTCTCGCAGACATAATGTCGCAAGCCTCTCTCTGCTCTGTCGTTATTTCCATGGAAAGTGCTCAGACGAACTACATTCCTTAGTTCCACCAATTCTAACCTTCACGGCTAGGACTCGTCAATGCTACAAGCGGGTGTATCGAACCATCCTCATTCCCTTTGTATTCCATTTGTGAGAAGTAAGTTCTATTCGCGCAGCTTCTTCCCTTGAATCACTTCTCTGTAGAATCAACGACCAAAACGATGTTTTTCCGATCACTATAACCAATTCAAGTCAAGGGTTAACCGTTATTTTCCCCACATATCCGCATAAACTGTACTTTTTACTCTGCAAATCTCTACCTCGAGCGGTTCTCGGTCCTTTTACAGAGACTGTAAAAAAAAAAAAATAATAAATTAACAAATTATATAAAAAAGGAGTTTACGTTGTATTATCTGCTCCTTACTTAAATTTCCCAAGCACGAGACTATCGATATATGTGTCAACATAAAAACACCCACCTTCGTGTTAAAAAATGCTTTTCTGCGATATTTTAAACTAAAAGTCAGTTATATTTGTTTATCTTCCAATTAATAAGACTTTAAATCAGCTAATTTTTCACAAATAACGGTTTAGAAAGGTATATTTTATTTTTTCAAAAGATTTTTTTTAATAAAAGAATTATGTTGTGTTGACAGATTTGTCAGTATGGACGATTTTATCGATTGTACTGATAACCAGAAAAAATCATTCCAATCAATTTAAATTTGGTTTGAAATACAAGAAAATATTTTGCTTATTGGAAATATGGAATTTATTCAGCTATTAACTTGAAATTAAAACTAAAATAAAAGCTTTAAGAAAGATTTTTGATTTTTAAAAATTCACTTTAAACCTTAAATGTATCTTTTCTATTTTTTTTTTTTTTTTTTTTGGGTAAATGGAAATGAACAATGAATTTCTCTCTGAGGAGTTTTAATTTAATACATTATAACAAAGAACAGAAAGAATGTTCCTTTTAGTCAATCGCTTTGCTTCCAAGCCTCTTGACTATACAACCAACAGCCGAAATCTACAAATTACTTGAAGTATTTTTCTCTTTCACAATTTCTATTATTTCAAACTAAAATTCAAATACAGAGCAACCTCGGTTCTCGAACGTCTCACATTCAAGATGAAAATGCTTCGGTTCTCGAACAACATTGTCGAAGCGAGTTAACATGAACGGAATAATTTCTGAGTCGAGCGCCATTTTGTATACATTCGTGTATCGTTGTACCGATTTTATCGTATTGTGACTTTGTTCCTCTCTATTGATTCCTATTGGAAAATAATTTCGGTTTCCGAACATTTTGGTTTACGAACGGCCTGCAGGAATAAATTAACTTCGTGAACCGAAATTCCCCAGTATCGGAATTATTTTTAATTTCAAGGGAAGCAAATCGTAAAATGTAATAAGGAGTAACCTCCCTTGAAAACCTGAACATCGTGAGATGTGATTTTTTAAAAGATTATTTTACAAAATTTCCTTAAAGATGAAGAGGAGATTCTACAGACAAGTGTTTGAGAATCTGATGGATGGAGCAACAAGGAAATTTTAAGGAAGGTGAAAAAAATTCGCACTTATAAAACATGCATATATCAGATAAAAAAATATTTAAAATTTTTGGTACAGAAAATGAGGAAAGAGGACTTGGAGAATATTCTGATTTTAAAATTTATTGAACTAAAGGAAAAGCTACAAAAATCGTAGGCGCTCAAGGCACGGAACAAGTCAAATGGGATGTGATGTTGTAAGAAAATAAAGATGCAGCTAAAAGATCTACCAATTAACACCAGAGCTATTGCTGTCATTTCTGGATGGGAACTTAGCTGAATCAAAACACTTCATCCAATACATCAGGAACTACAATAATGGTTTTGCAATGACCTCATTGGAAACCAAAGGTGCTAACTTGCCAGGGTTGAAAACAACTTGCAGAAATCAGGGCAGCTAGCTTAAAAGTTTGAACGGGATGCGGCTTTTAAGATAGTATTGACTAAATGAGATTATTATTGACTAAATTAAAATATTGTTATATGAAAATGTAAATTCATCCTTGATATTTCAAAGGCACCTGTCACTTTGGCTGCCCTTAGATCAGTCTGGCTTTCAGCCGCTTGGCGTGGCTTAGCTTATTGTCATTAATTAAAATTATCAGAAGCTGAAATTTCTCAGCCTGTTTTTGCTTAAAAATAAGATTTTTTTAGAAATATATATATATATATATATATATATATATATATATATATATATTATTTTAAAAAAAAATATGTCTCCATCGCGATACAGAAATTACAATGTTTCAAAACCGAAACTTAAATCTTAAAATTTAACTTTAAAATTTAAACTTAAAATTCGAAGTTCGGTTCCATTCTCAAGCAATGCTAAGAATAACTTACGTAATAAATTGGATTTACTCAATTTAAATTTAAGCTGGTGGTGTTAAGAGAATTCCCATTTTTTTTTTATTAAGGGGGTGTTGGCTTTCTTACGAATATAGAAAACAAGTGTATCTTTGTATGGCAAATTTAAATTCGGTTAAGGTTGGGTGGGAGTTTATGATTTCTGTCTAGCTACGCTGACTTTCTTTCAAGCTGTCAAGTTATTACTGTCTGGTTTATCTTAAGGTTTGCGCTACAATATATTTGGCATTATTTATTTATTTTCTTTTTTTTAAAACTCCATCGAGATTTTCTTAAAGGGGTATTCAAATATGATTAAGTCAGATAGTTTATATTTATATTTTTATTTATACATATCTAAAATACTATATTTATTTATTTTATGGTACTGTAAAATTAATATATTAGAATTTAATTATGCATTTATAAATTATTTAATTTATGATCAAACAATAGATATAAATATGTGAATTATTTTTTATAATTAATTATTTTTCAAGGAGTATATAGACAGTGTCTACAAAAAACTGCTATTTCATTTCTTTGATTTAATAAATTTTTATTTTTCAGAAACTTAATAATATATAACTTTTCTTGTAGGTATAAAGGGCATGGATCATCCAAAGATCTACAAGTTTGTTTTTGTTTTTTATTAGTATCCATTTTACTGTTGGTGTTTTATTTGTTTCTCTTAATTGCCAAAATATTTGGATAGGGATGTTTGGTTACAATACTTAATATTATTGAAGGAAGTGAAATACTGTCTCCATCTTAATTTAAATTTATTTTTTGTACATCCTATATAGATTTTCACAACATTAGGATTCTCAATTGATGAGATAGTGCATTTGTAAACTAAGAATTCTGTGCGGCATTCATTATTCAAAGGACAATTTTCAGGATTTCTACAGTTACATAATTCTTCTTTATTATTGTTTATTCTTATTTTTGGATCTCTATTTCATTGATTCTGGCATAAGTATCTATTTAAGATTTTATTATTATTTTTTATTAATATGCATTTGGGCAGCTACCTTTCTTTAATTCATGTTTCATTGAAAACTGTCGACAAGGAAGATCTAATTAAATAAATAAACGGTAGATTCTGTCTGTCTGTCGTTTTGTCTGAAACCCCTCCCTACTCGGGCCACACTTGCTCTACAAAGACATATTATACCTTTTTGAAATCAGGAGGATCCCGGGATTGAAAATCTGCCCTTCATTTTGTGCTTAAACATACAGCATTGGGATTTGTGTCCGGATTAGGAGGGAACAGATATAAATTGAAATCTTCTTCTAAATAAATAAACGGCATATTCTGTCTTTGAACCAAAATGAATGGAAAACGACTTACAGAATTTAGGTTAAGAGCTAATTAGCGGAGTGCAGCTTTAAAACTAGTCTTAAATCAAAAATGTTTACGGCAATTTTTAACATCAACTTGAGATATTTCCTTTTAAAATGTTGAATTATTTTCACATATTCAGCATTATGAATAATTTTTTTTTCGAAATTTAGCGTGAACAAATCTATTCACGACTTCATCACAGTCAAGGGATCGGGCACATTTATTTATCAATGGAAATTATTGTTAACTTGGAAAACTTTTCATCACTCATTGTAGATAGCAAATACTTTTTTATAAGTTTTAGTTTGCTGAAATTTTTGACACTTGCAACAGTCACTGGTGTAATAGTCTATAGACGCAATGCGATGTGCAAGTTCGAGTATTAAATGTTTCCGTAAAATATAATCTAAAAGATCAGTTTTTAGCTCCCGTTTTCTGTTCCTTGTCTCCAATTCACGTTGCAGTATTGAGACAAATCCCTTGATCTCATGGATCAATTCTTCAACGTCACCCATTTTTTTTTTTTGTAAAATCGTTTGCCCTGGACGTTTAGACGTCCACTCTTCACTGCATTCAAAAGTGAGTTTGGACTCTGAATGAATTCATAAATTTCATTCTACTGAGAAAACTGAGTGTTAATTAAAGACAATCGTTGGTCCACAAGAAAAATAGAAAAAAAAATGTAACGCCGAAAATGTTCTTCGAGAGGGGGTTGAATTTCATCGCAGGAATGTCTTTTGCGACGCCCTTGTAACTCAATACTTTCATCAATATCATTTTCTTCTGTAATTTCACGCGTTCTCAACAGAGCATTGGCATAACCATTTTCATGAAAATCTTGAAGAAAATTCAAGTTGCCTATCTCTATGTGATCATAATGTCGATTGTAACATCAGAAGACTGTAACAATTGACGCACTTTGTTCACCTGAAACAGAACATCGTACCAAATGATAAGTACAAAATTACAAGTAGAAATCCAATCCAAGAGTAATGTTGCTTCTGAATGAAGCAACATTACTCTCTTGCAACGTCTCTCTTTTCCAAAGACTTTTCTCGAAAGTTGGTTAGCAGCATTTCTGATGTTTTAAGGTGAAAACGCAATGGTTTGACAACATTGAATTGTGATTCCCATCTTGTATAACACTGTCCTTTCAAAGAAACAAACACATTCTCAAATAGTTTCTTCCAACGAAAGGTTGAGGCAAAAAAGAATGCATATAAACGATTCTCTATCCCAAAGAATGTAACAGAAACCACCGATGACTTTGCACTATCCGACATGACAAGATTCAAAGCATGTGCATTGCATGGAACAAATAAATCCTTTTCATTTATCTCGAGTAACAGTGACTGAACACCTATGTATTTGTCTGCCATATTGTATTGGCATCATTGTAACTTTTACTGCGACTGCCTAATAAATCAATGTCAAAATTTTCGACATCATTTTAAAAAGTCTCAGACAATTCCTTTCCAGTTGTATCATCTACAGTGGGTAATCCGAAAAAAAGATTCAGGAATCTTTACAACTTCACGAAACTTACAATGAACATATCTTTAAATTACAGACATTTTGTTAGATGTGAGTGTAGTGTATTATTTAAACTGGTAAAAAACTATAAAAAAATAGATTTTACTTAAGAGAGCATAAACGTGCGCCCGTTCAACATGGCGGCTGTTCGTTACTGCCGTTTTATTCATAGGTACCACGAAAAGAAGCCCCCTAGCGGGTAAAGGACAGATAACTCAACACGCTGGGTCACTCGAGACAAAGGGATGCAACTCCACATCTCGGTTCGACATATAACAGCCAGAAGTCTGATATTACGGAATAATATTTTGCACATTTTGAATTCCTTAACAAAGATTGATAAGCTCATTCTGAGTATTTTTACTCAAATAATAATTGTACATTTTTAGCAGTCTCGATCCTCAACAAGAGTCATGTTTTGCAATTAATTCTATAAACCCAAGAAAATTGTCATTCGACTGAGAACCTAAGTTTCAATGGCAACTTTTATATTGTAATGTCCAAACTAAAAAAGATAAAAAAAAAAAAAATAATTATGCGGCCTCTATTTTGAAATTGCTTCACAACTTTATAAATTTATTTTCAGCATAGTGTCACATTTGTTTCAGGTCAAAGAGCAAGGCAGACGGCTGGCGGGGAACAGAAGTCTAATGTTGCGTTTAACTCGTTGTAAAAAAAAAAATCACGTGTTTGAACGAAAAAAAATGACCCCAGAATGACGTCAAAATCCGGACATTTTTCATCATTTAATGGTCAGTTGTACTTAGTTGAATTTGTAACGGACATAAATGTAGGTAGAAAAAAAGCAAATGTTGGTAAGATAGCGATGTTCATATAGAACTGGGGCCCCAATCAGGCTTGACACCCCACCCTTAAAAAAAGACTAAAAATTGATCTGGAATTACACTACCGTGCATTTATATGAAATTGTGTATAATTTAATCTGAATTTGAAGAAAAATAACCTTGACAAATAGCAGAAAACGTCAACCATAAAATAAAGTTTTATATATGTTTCAAAACATTGTTTTTTTTTAATCAGGTGTCTAATTTCCGCGATTAAAATTGGAGATAGATATATTTAAGATAAATGTTACTTAGATATATTATATGTTGTCAGGGTATTTTGAGTCGGAGTGCAGCTTTTGAGTTGCGAGGAGAAAGATGTTGTGATTAAGACATTTCTAACTGAATTCTGATCTGAAAGTTTTTTTCTCTCTGTATGAAGTTCGGCCCTCTTCCCAAAATATGAACCTTATGTTACCACTCTAACCGAAGAGCGTATTCTATTTTTAATTCTTGTAAAATGACTATTGACATAATCTTTTCACCTATTTTTTAAAAGTTTGTTTGAATTTTGAATTTGAATCTTGTGAATGGAAAGTCTGAAACCTTCAAGTGTTGAACCCCGTTGTGAAATTCATGTTATCCTCACCCCCAAAGCTATAATGTATAATGCAAAAAAAAACAGGCTCATTATATTCAATTACGACGATATGAAGAGCCAACTTACCGGCTGGAAATTTTGAGATACAAGTTATAGCATAGTCTTTGAGGTGTCCCGTATTGTCATCCGCTGAAATTATTGATCCTTTTCATGACCTAATTTTGACAGATTGACGAATCTTGGAAAATTTCTGAGATATCGAAACAATGAATCGAATTCCTACTTCATGAGAAGTTGGGTCCAGTGAAACTGTTAACCAAAAAGTGGCAAAAATGTTTAAATGCTGACTAGAAACGATATTGAGTGGACAAATCCAAAACAGATTTTCAGCGATTTAATGTTATTATGGAGCGCGTTGGAACACAGTTACATCACTATGACCTGGAGAGAAACCGATGGGGGCATAAGGTGGCAATATTTGGGTTCTCCACTGCCGAAGAAATTCAAAACATAACATTCAATAGGAATAGTCATAGCCATTGTGTTTTGGAATAAGAAAGGTATTTTGATGACTATCTTCAGGGAAGTCAAGCACTTAGTACTTTAACTTGCTGTGCAGATTAAAAGAAGCATTGAAAGAAAAACGGTAAGGGAAGCTGTTATATTTTGGCTGGAAAATGCATTTGCTTACAGGATTGACAAGAAGATAGTTTGAAGAATTTGGTGTTTGAGCTTATCGACCATTTACCCTACTCACCAGGTTTTACTCCATCATACTATTTTGTGTTTACAACCTTTAAAAGGCGATTGAAAGGGAAGATATTTTCGAATGTTTTGGAGGTGATAGCAACAAAAGCAGCGGCAGCAGCAGAACAGTATTTTAATGATTAAACATCAGATTTTTCGAGGGTGGAAGACTTAAAGAAACTTGTAAGACATTTTACCTAGTGTGCCGAACTGTGATATGATTATGGAATGGAATTTACGTTTTATGGCTCTAAGCTATTCGTTTCCTGGTAAAGCTGAGAATTTTCCAGCATTCCAGATTATGATATTTCCATAACTTAAAAGGGGTTAGAAAGGGCTGCAATATTTGTAAGGTTTGACTGTGATAGCAATAACAGAGCAGATCTTTCAAGGTTGAAGGAACTTGAGAAACTATGTAACAAGTGAATTGAATTCCATGGTAAATATGACAAATAATTTGAACATTCAATTGGCTTTGCGTCATTCCTTTCTTGGTTGGACCGAGAACTTTTCAGCGCACATATATTACACTGGGCAAAAAAAAAAAAAAAAAAATAAAAAATAAAAAAGAAAAGTTTTTTAAGTTGTATATGTTTTTCCAAATGATTTAGGACAATTGTCCACCGCTGAATCCGAAAATGACATTTGTTTCTCTCGATCAGGTCATGGTTTTGTTGAGTTTTTAAAAATCCAATCTTCTGACTAAATCGATTACATTTTTCTGACATTACTGATTGAATTTTGTAAATATTTTTCATACGAGAAAAAAAAGTTTTCTAACACAATTTATTAATTAAATGCTACAAAAATCGATTACAATAAATTGAATAGTAAACATTAATAAATGTAAGTACATGTAAATTACATATTACGTCGTCATTGTTCAATATTCAGGGCTTGAAATTCCATTTATTCGAAGCCTTAGAATAATCAGCAGCAGGGGTGTCTCTCTTCAAAGTCCAGCAGTAATCAGCCATTATGACTGCATCCCAGCGTCCCTGATACCGGGTCTCCATCACTTTCATGTCCTAATGGAACGTTTCCCATTGTTTGTCGTTCATTGATCCCAGACTCTCAGGAAAACGATCTATATGTGACAATAAATAATGCATTTTGATGCTCATTTTGCTTCCGAGTTTTCTGAAAGCAGTCAGCATATTGATGACAAGTTATGCATAATTCCTGGCTTTGTTGTTGCCAAGAAAGGTCTTCATGACCAGAAAAAAGCCTTCCATGCTTCCAGTTCCACATCGTACATTGAGTTTTCAAACTCTGGATCTCTGATCTGACGGTTTTGAGGACCATCAAAGATGCCAGCTTTCAACTTCTCCATCGTCAATCACACAAATAAGTGAAGCACAAATAAGTGAAGCAGCCACCATCCTTGTCCAGAGCTTTGGTGAACTGCACTGATCAGTGCAGTGGTGGCAAAAGTATACTGTTTCTTTCCACCGGAGTCTTACTGACTATGTTCGTTATTCTGCAAGGCATCAGTTCCTCCCGAACAGGTCAGTTCTTTTTTGTATAATGCTGAGCAGTGTCCCTATTATCCCACATGCGCAGAAAGCATGGATACTTGGTGAACCCGGACTGTTGCCCCTAACAAAAAGTACACCATCTTCAGGTCAACACAAATAAACCGCTCATGCTGATCATAATGAATTCTCTCCAGCACATACTTCACTGCTTTATATTTCTCCTTCAGTGTCGTCGAGTGAGCGAGAGGTACAAAGGCAAATTGGTTGCCACTGAGCACTTTTCAGTGATCGATTGTTGCTGTCAAGGAACAGTCTCCAATCTTTGGGTTCATACTGTGGCACTCCAATTTTGTACAGAAGCTACGCAATATCTGTACAGTACACCAGATAAAAAAGGAGTACTGTTGATGTCTTTTGTAGTAGAAGTTGATGCAATCACTGTCAGACAGCAGTTTTTTTCCTTCAATCTGGGCGCCAAGAGTTCGACAGAGGATAGTGAACTATATCATTTAATTCCTTTTGGCGAAAAAGGATGTCGAGCATCATCGTCAAAAAACATCACTACTACTTCTACAATAACAGCAGCAGCACCACCACCACTAATAATAATAATAATAATAATACGTTGTATTCTATGGTTTTGTATTGTACAGTTTAATTGGTGTGTTTTGAGATATAAGCACTTTATTGTGTGTTATTTGTGTATAAATATTTTGGAGGCTGAAAATACATCTGATTGGTTAAAATTAATAAGCTTATAATTAACATAATAATTAGTTTTATTGTGTGAAATATGTTGCATATTTAGATATTTTAATGGATATGATAATGTAAACAAAATCGTAAAAAAGAAGCATGTGGCCATAGCTCAAAAAGTTGACCTCATTGAGTAAAACCAATGTGATTTTTGAATAAGCACATCAAAATTGTCTTAAATTAGCTAAAAAAATAGACAATAAATTTGGTGTCGACGAGTGTTATTAATGGCAAGATATTGTGTTAAGTGCAATGGAAGAGGTTATGTTGAAAAACCAAAAATTCTTGTATAAAATAAATGCTTTTTACGACATTAGGCTACGGATCCATATTCATATGTTTGCATACATCTTTTCCACAATTTTGAACCATAGGCTGAGGGGGTCGCTGTGCTGAGACCCTCCCATTGTTTTGTCTTGAATTAAAATGAAGACTAAATTTGTCTTCCTGACCTCAATCTATTACAATGCTATTACACTGTTTTATGAATTGATATGGATTTTCTTGGGACAGAAAGTGTCATGGTTATCCGTTTCCTTCTCAGGGACTGGAAGGGGTTATAAGAAGACAAACATTACTTAGAGTTATGAAGGATAGGAAATTGTGAAGAGCCATGATCACCCATGTCCTGGAGGGATATATCCCTTAAAAGAAATAATTGAGCTGAATCATTTTTCAAAATAAATCATAAAACTTCATTTCCTGTTTTCGCTTTTTATTTTTTTTTGAAAATTAGTTTCTTACGGGAACATTTTATATTACATGAAATAATGGTACCCTTTAGCACATGCACAAAAAACAGACCAACTGATTTGCAATGCAAGATAACATTTATTAGAGAAGTTAACAAAAGGGAAGTTTAAAACAAGAATTTCTTTTGTTAGACGTAAACTGTATATACAATGAAATGTTCATGAATATGTTATAGCGGGAACTCACTGTGTTTGTGTGTAGCGTTCACAGCTCTTTTAGCTTCGGCGTGGAAAAACCGGAAGAGAGAGAGTGAGAGTTACTTTAGGTTTCACGTGTTTTTGCTATACGAGAGCTGCTGCTGATAAGTTTTATTTTAGAACTGCTGCTGCTGTTATGTTTAAGATCGGCTACTGATATTAAGGGGCACTATACTTGTATGCGGAAAACGTTTATCGGTCCCATTCCAGAATTTTTTGTATATGCATGATGATTTTTGGTGTTGGAAAGGAAAAGTGTTTTTATAGGTGTTCAAGAATGATGTTTATGTTATCTTCTACTAAGGCCTTAGTGAAGAGATTTTCAACCTCGAGCGAATCTAGGAGACCGTTATTAGATTTTAAAGAGAGTAGAGGATGAAGAAATACCTGTGCAGAACTTATTTTTGATAACTAGAATATAAACCAATTATCTCAAATTCTTACTCTTACGGGGTATGAATTTGAGATGTGATGGGTCTTAAAAGGACGCCAAGTTGATAAATTTTAAAATTATCATTAAACCATCCAAGGTAGTAAACTCCGGTATTTTTTTTTCATATTTATAGAGTCAATTTTGCTGTTGTTGGCAGTGATAACGTTATTTACAAATTATTTTGTACTTTGGAAGATAGTGATTCAATATGATGCACAAAATCGAATTTGTTGGGCAAGCATCTACCACCCTATTCCGCAGATTAACTTGCGATCTGTTTAATCAAAGTACCATTAATGTTCATATGAATAAGAACAGATCATTAGGCACTGAGTATTTAACTTGCACATAGGAAATAATCGTAAATAATCGGTATCTACTTTATAACATTAACTGAAAAAGTTTGAAATTATAGAAAACTTAGGTATAAAATCAAAAGGAACAAAACATAATAAGGTCTCTTTTAGTTTAGAAATAACTATTTTAAATAGAAAATCTTGCCTGCTTGCCAGACCGTGTATGACATTATCATAAGGCACAAAAGTATTTTGAAAATGATCAGAAATAAGACTGAAGTTGCTTGATTACAAATACGTAATTGGTTTACATTCATTTGAAAGAGATTTAAACTCTCTTGTAATAAGCAAGAAAAGTTAACCCCAATTTTTTTTTAAAGATTACTTGTCTCTTATCTTTAAACAAATTTGTACGAATGAAAGAATACTGCTTAAATACACTGTATCTTTATATACATAAATGCTTCTCTTTTTCAGATGAATAAAAGATTTTGAAGGTTTTTCCCACTAAATTCTACATGATGTTTGAAACCAGCCAGGGAAACAACAATGGTATGAACATTTTAACATTTTGTTTCCTTGATATTTTTTCATTGAAATTTTACAATCTCTCATTTAATAGTAAATGTCAGTAGTGTTAAATATATATATATTCAAGTCGGCGTGAACGTGAAACTCGGGTTACGACTAGAGCCATCTTTTGATATGATTTAACGTTGGTAAGCGTTTAATTCTAGGTCAAAGCAATCTAGACTTCGGCCATTTTACTTTACTGAGTAGGAAAGTTTGCCTTTAGGCCTTTTTTCTCTTTCTTTTTTCACTATTGCCGGTTTTATTCGAGATTGCATCTGGATAGATTGTTAGGTTTTGGCAAGTTGTCCCTTGGATCCATCAACGGTTTTTTTAATATATATATATATATATATATATATATATATATATATATATATATATATATATATGGATGAAATCCGTCGCAAAAAACCTTTCCCAAATTTTCATAAATCTTTTCTTTCAAAAATGTCCTTGATATATAAACATTTATATAAAAATTTATATATCATTATCCTATCTATCTATATGAATTGGGACTAAATACGCATCAAATCTGGAACATAATCTGACAGAATGATCGGATAATGAACAAAGAGCAAATATTTATAAAAGTGAAGCACATGAGATTGATAAACGTTTCCTATTTTTTCTTTTTTTCTTATCATACTATATATATATATATATATATATATATATATATATATATATATAATATATGATTATTAGGTTTTTCAGTTGTTATGGAGAACTCAAAAGATTAACTGGTGCAACTTTAAATTTCAAGTTTCAAGTTAAGGTTACAAACACAATATGATTACTGGGTTTTGCGATTATTGGAGAAAGCTCCCGAAATTGGCAGTTGTAACTGTAAAATTTGGAAGTTAATGTGTATAAATGTTCATTTATAAAATAAGAAAATATATATTCCGTGATGAATTCTATAATTCTTCTCAAGAGTCGTCAAGATTAGTATTTAAACTTTTAATTTAATAACTATTGAAAAGTAACTCTTGTCTAATATTGAACACTTTATTAACAGAAATTCTATTTGAATTTGTTTTGAATTTGATATACATTAAATTATATAATTTTATGCCTATTAATAATTCTTAGTATTAATAGCTAGCATTATTATTTTATTTATTATAAATACACACACACACACACACACACACACACACACACACACACACACACACATATATATATATATATATATATATATATATATATATATATATATATAACAGGGCTTGTACCTACAGTAATAAAACATAGATTTGAACAAAATAAACGTCATTTTTTTTATACCTTTTTATCCTTTCGACCAACGTTTTTTTCAAAGATATTCGGTGGCGATATACAAACACAATCAAGACATTAATAATTTCCAAGAAATCACAGGGTGGTTTTTAACTGTGAAGAATTCTTAAATGTTTTGTTTTATTGTCTAATCCTGTGTAGACGTAGTTTGTTTCGTGTTTTAAGTGTATAGCAGTCACTTCTAAATTTGCATGTTATTCTTGCAGAAAGACAGTCAAATTTTGAGGACTCTAAGGTGGTATACAGAGCGAGCACTGTGTAGAATGTAAAAGAATGTGGCCTCATACTTGGCAGCGGCACAATCAGGATTATCCAACAAATGCTGCCCAATCGACGAGTCGTGAATTGCTTGTGTAGTTTTTTGTTTTTTAAGTACGGTCATGACTACTCGAACGCAAATACGCAGGAACATGTTGCGCAATCCGCCTTTCTAACCTCTGATTGGTTCGTTCTATGTAAACCGCTTCAAATTGGCATTTGAATTTGTATACTATTAAAATTCTTTGAAAATAGGACAAATGATTCTTAGTAAAGGAATCGAACGTAGATTTTGTTTGAAAAACAAAGCGCAACTTAACGGCATTGTAGCATAACGCAATACAAATTGAAATTCTGTCAGGCAACACCTGACACTTCCTACATAGCCAAGACAACTTTAAATAAATAGGGAACCAACTAGGTCCTAAAACCTCTGGTTCTGTAAAGCGCCTGATTTTACCATCTATGACACGTTTGCTAATATTGGTGGGATATCCATTATTTTCAAAATTTTGTTAGTTCGCCGCCTAAGAAACAAAGGGAACAAATCATCCAAACACGATCAACTAACGTGGAAATTAGACCAATTTTGGGGACTATGGGAACAAAAGAGTTCCAACATGTGTATAAACCTCTGAATGTGGGTTTGCGGTAAATGCAGGTATAAAAAACTCCATCTCTGCGTTAAACGGGAACATCAAGAAAGCGTAATTTTTCCATCGCACTCAACCTCTATAGTAAACTGAAGGGATGGATGGAGAGAATTAAGTTCCGCGAAAAAAAAATTATTGGTATCATTGGTGGGATCAAAAATTGAAAAGTTATCATGAATGTACCTCATGTAGACGTGGGATTTATGAACCGTGTCGGACAAAATTCGCTCGTGATAACCCACGAAAATATTGGCCAATATAGGGCCCAAATGATTACCCATAGCAACACCATCCGTTTGGGCATACATAACATCAACAGGAATCGAACCTGTATCCTATACGGAACCATCATATAGCCTGACGTGCCTTTAACCGTTTCGACCACAGATATGAATGTACGTGAGAGATTCATGGAAGATTAAAAGTTTAAAGACAGTAAAATCGACTTTGCTAACCGAACGCTACTCTGTGGTCAAAGCGGTTAAAGGCGGGTAGGCTAAATGACGGTTTCGTATAGGATACAGGTTCGATTTCTGTCGGAGGACGAATATTTTCTATGAAAATCTCTCGGACATTCAGGCCGGTAAATGTTGTTTAATACTATTTATTATAAAAAACAGAGCATTTACTTAAATATTTGTATCTATAAAAAGAATAAAAAAATGTCTCTCTATATATATATACTTATTTTAAATATGGTCCGCTTATTTTCCCGGACAAACTTCTTATTAAAGGAAGAAAGAAAGTCACGATATTGATTCATATTCATATATTCTGAGTACTTTCGACATTAGTAAAATGTCATCTTCACGGTCTTATTTTATTAGGGTCTTGTTTTATCTAAGACAGGTTTGTTGTGCTTAAGTGAAAATTAATTTTTTTTCTTTGTGAAGTGAAAAAGGCTAAACTTATGTATTGTACGATTTTTAAATGTTATGATGTAAGCATACTCGTACAGTAACGTCAAGGGAGGTAACTAAGTTTTTAAGATATCTATCTATTTTTTAAAAAACTGTTTAACGCTATTAGTTAAAACTAAGATATTTAAAACTATCTACTGTAAACATGTGTGCAGTATCCATAATTATTTTTTTTAAGGGTTGGTTTCAATTTTTTTCATATAGCTAGCGCTAAGAACTTTTAGTATATGTTTAGTATGTTCATGAAAAAGTATAGATGTATTTTCAACAAGTCTTTCTAAATCGCGAATGTGGACAGGTATGCTGTTGTAAATGTTTAGAAATGTTAGATGCATCATTCAAATGAAAAATTAACCACCAAGACAACGTAGTTGTAGTGTGACAGACATAATTATTATTTTTTTTTCTGTTGGAGATACAATCTTCCATGGGTCATATATATATATATATATATATATATATATATATATATATATATATATATATATATATATCTTATGAAAGGGATAAAGTCCGACAGTTATTTAATATATTTTCTGTTTATGTGTTATTTCTATAAATATATTTTTTAAGTAAACACCTTGTTTTGAATTAAACAGTACTAATTACATTTACTGGTCTGAATGTTCGAGAATTTGAGAATTTACATTTGTTGCTCACCATTTGGCGTAACTCAGGCACAACACATTCGTCGGACCGTGAATGAAGACTTCAGTTTTCGATCAACATCTCACCATTGCGTTGTGCATGAAACTGGGGTTGTGCTACTGGCTAGAAAAAATGTATATTTATTATTAATATAGATTATAGTTCTTTTATTATACATCGAACACTATTTTATTAGCACCAATAAGATTGATGATATTTATAATATATATGATATGATATGAAATGTTGGTTAAAAGGCTCTTTAAAGAATAAACAGGTATTGGGTTTACTCAGAGAATATAGTTTTTCATCACTCTTATTGCCAATATTGTTATCATATAACCGTCTTTTTATTCCTCAAATTTAATTAACAGACGTATTAAATACACACACACACACACACACGCACACACACAGACAGATAGATAGATAGATAGATAGATAGATAGATAGATAGATAGATAGATTAAACTGGATCAATTACACAGTTATTAGCCAAATTCTGATGTGAAGTTTTCATTGTATAATATTCAGTCTCGTTTATTAATATTTACTACTGAATTAATGCCTAATGTAATTTTTTTTTTACTTAAAACTTATTGGTGACAACGAAATTCTGAAATTAAGGTTTTTTTTTTCTTTTATTTCAGATGGATTGGTCCATCGCATACTGGATGGCCTGGGCAGCAACAAATACCTACCCATGGACTATGATCAAATGATGGAAAAAGTGTTGGAGAAGAAATTTGAGGCCAATAGCTCTGTCATGAAGATGTGCAAACTGAAGAGTCTTCGTAAGCGCCACCAGAAAAACACCAAGACCAAACAGCATCAGGTGGCATGGCAGAAAGAGATGTTGCGACTGAAAGATATTCGTCATATCGCTGAGACCGACATCGCTGAGTATATTGTCAAAAATGCCAAAAATGATCTCCCTGTCTATCTAGATTATGATTATTTGAAAGAGAAACAAATTGAAGAAATGTCTGTTTTTAAAGAAAAAACTTTGGATCCAATTTGGGATTTGTGGTGAGTATGTTGATGGGTAATGATTGTTAAGTTTTGATTATATAGGATTTAAAACTAATTTAATCTTCTTTAATAGAGTTTTAATATTTTTTAATCATTTAACCAAAAGCAAGACATTAAAGCCATTGATACGCAAGGGGTTCCTGAATATAAAGGAATATACGAAAAAAAAATATTAAGGAGAGAGAACAATAAAATAACAAGAATTAAGGAGACAGAAAAAATATGATTGATATTGTGTTTAAATTTCTTAAGATCAATGTTTACTAGAAAGCAAGACGCCTGAGGCAAGAAATGTGAGAGAAGAAACTGTTAGCATGGAACTTACATCTAGCCATTTCCGTTATAAAATGATGAGACTTAGCTGGTAATCGGGTACTGCACTCAAATTTGTGGTACCAAAAAGGAAAGCTCATCAGAAAAATCACCAATAAAATTGTTGTACAGTGTTCTTCTGCGACACATGATCAGTAAACTTCCTATCGTCTGACTCTACTCAACACCCTATTTATCCTATAACCAACATGTGCAAATAGGTAAAATCCTATTTGTCAATATCATTACACCCACTGAACCGAAGAGGTTTAATGCCTTTCGTTGTTTCTTAACTTCTTCTGCAACCTCTTTCCACTTCTCCCTCCTTGATGTTAATGTCGTGTTCTTTTTAATGGAGATCTTGGTCTCATCTCATCTTTTTCCATGTCTGAATCACTCCCGCTATCATCCGTTAGGATCATTTTCTATTACATTATCCTGATCTGAAGAATTCAACTTTTCTTCTTTGTCAAGATCTTCTGTCATCACAACATCTTCTTCTTCAATTGTAGGTCTTAATTGGTCAGAGTGAGCCATTAGGCTTTTTCCTTTCTTCGATATAACGTCCGTTATGCCCCCCTTTGCATGATGGAATTATCTCTCTCGGGACTTGCTACTTTGTCTTTTTTATACCACATCTTTTTAATTTAATATTGTTAATGATGATCTTGTTTGTCTTCCCATTAATACAAATGGGCTTTGTATGTGGAATCGTCCTATAACTAAGCATTAACTTTGGTAAGTAGCCGTCTATAGTGTTGTGGATTCCGTGAATGGAATCCTGCACAAATAAATAAACAACGCCAGTAATTGAGGTAGGAAATTAGGTGTATTAAACGTAAGAATACAGACTTGAAGTGAAGATTAGTAGTCCAGGAATGCGGGTTAGTAGAAATTATATGTACAAGTCTCTGTAAGTAAAGCCGTAATCATCTCTCTCTCTCTCTGGACTCTTGTATAACTCTCTGAGAACATCATGTGTCTGTCTCTGTATCTCTCAACCTGTCTCAACGTATCTCAACGTATCTCAAGGTATCTCCACGTATCTCACAGCAGGTATTCTCTCTGTCAGTATAAGTATACTTTGGACGAGTCCATCTTATGTAAAAAGGGGAGAGTCTACTTGGGTAAAATGCATTCAATCCTTTTTTGCTGTTTGACCCATTCTTTCTGCAATTCCATTAGATTGTGCGTGATACGGTGGCGTTTTGTAAAGAAAGCGGTTAATCCGCCTCAACCAATTCCATAGATGTTCATCACAAAATTCTGGTGCGTTGTCTGATACCAATGTTTCAGGAACCCTATTTGTAAGATCACTCCTAATATTTACAATAATTCTGGAGGTTTATGACTCGACTTTAATAAGAACTTCTTACCTAATAATATCTGTCGAGCTCTGCCTGTTCTCCAGACAATGGCCAATGTCTCTTTTTCAGTATTTGAATAATTTATTTCTGCTGCTATTAATCTTCTTGAAAGGTACATTATTGGATTTCCTTCTTGCGATAAAATTGCTGACACAGCTCGTTCACTAACATCCATAATTAATGTAACCTACTTTTGGGGATCAAAGATTTTTTTTTTCAATGGGTTTTTCTGCGAGTATCTTTTTTTAAATCCTCAAACGGTAAGTTTTGACTTTGAGTCCATTTGAACTCACTATTCTTTTTACGCAATTCATCAAATGGTTCTGTTAAATAAATGTATTTTAGTAGGCATCTGTTATGGTCCGGTTCCTTGTACCACGGTGATAGTCCAACGTAGAACCAATAAAGAAGAACTCGAACACGTATATGGAATAACACACATATATTACAAACAGGAATATATACAGAGAAGTAGAAAGTGTTAGTACGAACAATCAGGTTTAGTAGTACTTGTCTGAACGCGTCTCTGTTTCGGACTGCCTCTGACTCGACTGACTGACTCGCTTGCTCTGAATGACAGACTCCTGACGGACTCCTGACGGACCTCACTCCAGGCTTCAGACTGAACTCCCTGCTTCCTCTTGAGGCGCAGTATTTGTTACGTATGGAATAGTCCATTATGTTGTTATGGGTAAGGTCCCATAACAGTATCTATTATAAAGAAATTAACCAGTCCTAAAAAGGATTCTAATTTTTTTTTCATTAGTAGGTATAGATACCTCTGAAGTTTTCTTAATTAAATTTGGATCTGGTGCGATGCCATCTTTTGAAATCTGGTACTCTAAATATGATTGTGTATCTCAATCAAATTCATATTTGTCTTTATTTATTGTCATCCCAGTATTTTTTAACTTGTTTAAAACGTGTTCTGTTTTTTTTTTTTTTTTTTAATTCGTCTTTAGTCATGGCACTTAGGCAAATATCATTTTGATAAATTATCATACTAATTTCGTCATTTAACACGTTTTCCATTGTTCTCTGAAAAATGGCACTTGCTGTTTTCACTCTAAATGGCATTCTCGTCCATCTTAATAATCCTGTGGGGTGTTTATTGTAGTAATTTCCTTGAATTATTATTGTATTTGATTATAGACAAATTTTAAATCAGGTTTTACAAAAAGATTAATGCCCTATAATTTGTGGATAGCGGTTTCGATAATGGGAATAGGAAACAAATTTTAAAATCGCCACATATTCTTAAGTCTCCATCGGATTTTGCGAATCTACCATGGGAGAGGCCTATTTACTGCCACCTGGAGGAACATGCTCTAAATTTCTCTCCTCTACTATTTTCTTTAACTTAGCAACCACTAACGGTAGGAAGTGAATACGTAATTTACGGAATCAAAATAGGAAGGGGTACTATTTTCATTTAATTGTGTGTTCCTTTAATACCCCTTTAACACTCCCGTTTTTACTTTTTCTGATTTTACACTATTGATTAATATACACCTTTAGAACATCTATTCCTAGTAACCGATGATTTTCTATATATGCCACTATTGTAATGGGAATAGTTTCAAATCAGTCACAGGTTTCAAAAGTTTCATTGAAGTAGCCTAAAGTTTTGAGAAAAATCTATCGAATTGTCCATTTCAGATGGCATAGTCTCAATTTTGGTTTACCCATTTATTACTAAAAATTTCTTGGGGTTAAAGTGACTTCACTCCCCATATCCTTTTGCATTGGCAAAGTCATCTCATTTAATTTAATTTTATCAAAAATATTCTTTTCCTTAGGTCTTTGTATTGAAAAACGTCATTTCTCTTTTTTTCCACTTTTCTATACTATTTTCTTTTTAACTTGTATACAGACTGAAAATGATTTTTTTTCTTTCGCAGTTACAGCAAATTTTTCCAAGAGCGGAGCAGTTTTTTCTGTCAGTTTTTTTTTCCTCATAGTCACAGTATTGGCATTTTTCGCGTTCCTTTTTTATACTATACTTTTCACCATTGTCCTCAGTAGAATTATACTCTTTAATCAATTCCTGCTGTTTTATAACTTCCACACATGCAGTTAGAGAGAAATTATTCAATTGTAATTGTTCCATTATCTTATGTTTATGAGATATATCAGCCATAACTTCAATCAACTGTAATTGAATCAATTTCTCCTCCATAGTCAAATATTGAGTTCCAAGTTTATCATATTTGCAGAACCTGCTAGTTTCTCTTAATCTTTCGCTAAGACAATTTTTTTTAAGTCATAAAATTCTTTCTATCATTTCTGAAATTTCGCCGAAAGCCAAATTCTCCAATTGTTTGGGATAAGCCATAACATAAATTTTCATTATGGCTTTACAGCCTGCCGAAGCTAGGAAGAAGTCGGTTATTTCGTTTGTTTCTCCTCTTGCATGGTTGTCTTTCAATTTTTTAGCCTTAGCCTGTGCTGCAAACACGGGATCCAAGTCTCGACAAATTCTGCTTCATCCAAGCGACTTAAACATTTTATCAACGAAACCATAGTTCGATGACACGTGATCAGAAGTCAACTTTCTCTCGTCTGACTCTTTACTCTACACTTTATTTCTCCTGAAACTAACATATAGGTTAAATAGTTATAAATCCTAGTTGTCAATCTTATTACAAAAATATTTATAAAAATGGCACAGTGAAGCTGCATTACGGTGGTGTGAGAGCGGCAGAAGCCAAGATGCCAAGTCAGGACTGATAACATAGCAGATTCTTATTTGGATTTTACCAGTGTCTACTATTTGTATTGAGAGCAGCAGATATTGGATAAATGTGTAGCATATTGGTTATCAGTGCGGAAAATGAAATTGGAGTGTTGAGTTCAAATTCCAACCAAAGACCATTGCATTTACATCATACACACTTGGACGTTCGTATCTCTTTTATTCATGACTGACTAGGCCGAAGATTTTTCCTGCAGTATATGGCCGTTACTTTCTAGTCAAGATTACAGATCCAGTTTGCCTGCTATTCAACCCATAGCTGGTGGAGAAGAGAGGGTTTCATGCCATTCCCAAGGGGATTTTGCACATGTGAACGCAACGAACCTGACTGGAATTCGAACTCAGATCTCTGGCTTCTCGTTCTGAGCCGGTATCTATTACATCACAAAGTACATCCTTGGGCATAATATGATGAAATGTAATATAGTTACTTTTTTTGAAGATATGATCAATATCCAGTGGACAGAACAACATATAGTATAAATTCTATATTTTTCAGATTTTGAATAAGATTCTAAAAACGTTCATTCATGTATTTCAAGCAAATTTTGACGTTTCCTAAACTGTGGCACATTTCAGACAGAAAAGTCCACATATCATTCATAGTGACCTGCTATTTTTCTCTCTTCAACATTAATCAGATATGTTGACAGATAAAAGCTAAAGAATGGGTAATTAAGGTCACTCTTCATAGCAATTGTCATTCCAAAGAAATGTTAGTTTGCACCAATATGGTTTATTCAAAGGAATTATTGGTAATTATGCCCATCTTTTGATAACACTTCAGATGAGCATTTGTCTTTAACTAGTAATTGACTCTATCAATTGTTTTCTATGTCAGTCTGTTCAGCTCTCTCTCTCTCTCCCTCTCTCTCTCTCTCCTCCCTCTCTCTCTCTCTCTCTCTCTCTCTCTCTACTTAAGTCTGTTCATATTCTGTCTTTTGATATTAGTCTACTCTAGTTTTAAGTGGCATGTCATTCCAGGATTGAGGTGATCATTATCCATAGCTTTCTTTTCATTAATCTATCTATCTCTCCTCATTATGTATGTATCTCTCTGTCTATCTCAATCTATCTATCTATCTATCTAGCTAGCTAGCTAGCGCAGTCTGTTAATATTTATCTCAGTAGAGTGCAGTCTATTCATATTTTTCAGTCTGTTTATTTAACAGTTTTTTTATCTATCTATCTATCTATCTATCTATCTATCTATCTATCTATCTATCTATATATATATATATATATATATATATAGGATAAAGAATATGTAGAAAACAGATCTTAATCTAACATGATTCACTTTATTAAAGCTTTGTCAGAAATCAAGATAGAAATGATGAAAAAAAATGATAAATATGAAGAGACCCAGGTTAATGATATGTTTATGGTTGATTAAATCTTATTGGTCAGATATATTTCACATGTAATAAAGTAACAGATAATATTCAGATATATGTGAGAAACATTCTGGACAGAAAATTGTGTAAAAGTGGAATGCTACTGATGTTTTAGAAATTTGATCTGTAATTATCTATATCTATATACTTGATCTATATTTATCTTCTATTCATATATATATATATATATATATATATATATATATATATATATATATATATATATATATATATGTTTGTGTGTATTATTCTATTTATATTTATCTATCAATCTTATTCTTTTTATTCTATCTAATTCACTTTATATTTACAAGAGTCTTTTTCATATCTATATTATTCTATACGTATATATCTATTTATCTCACTCAGAATGCTGCTTTCTGTTCATATTATTTGTCAGTCTGTCCACTTAAAAGTTTGTTCTTATCTATCTTATTCTCATCCTATCTATCTATATCTACACACACACACACACACACACACACACACACACACACACACATATATATATATATATATATATATATATATATATATATAATATATATATATATATATATATACAGTAGCGGCCATAATATAAGGAACGGAAACAACAAAGACATAAATATGTGTATTACTTAAAAAGAAATTTTTACCGAATAAAGATTAGGGTGTAATGCACAAATATTATACAAAGTTATAAAAATTTACATAATAGTTATTTTTTAAATAAAGATTAAATGGAACAAAGGAAATAAGCTACTGGACAAAAGTTAAAGAACGATCTTGTTAATACTTGATTGTGAACAAAATATGAACAAAATTTAATATTAGGTAAACATCCCCTTATTTTCAATGACTTCTCTGCATCGTTGACCACATGATCTAATTAATTTCTTGCAAAAATCAGCAGTAATTCCCTCCCATTCGTCTTTCAATAACTCCCATAGGTGATCCTGGTTTTTCGGGTTTCTTTTCTGAGCCCTTTCTCCAATTATCTTCCAACCATTTTCTATTGGATTCAGGTCGGGGCTCTGGGCTGGCCACTTGACTAGGGCGATTCCTTATTCTTCAAATAAAGTCATAACCTTCTGAGCCTTGTGGCAAGGTGCATTGTCCTGCATGAAAATAGTAGATTCATAAAGATTATGGTGTAATCTTGGTACCACATGCTGCTGAAGAAGCTTTTTGTAAATTTCAGCATTAATATTGCCATGTATGCGGATGATAGGGCCAACTCTTGCAGATTTAATCATTCCCCACACCATCACACTGCCGCAGCCAAGCTTAACGGTTTTCTTGACACATTGAGAAGACAGTCTTTCACCTGTTCTACGGCATACGTAAGTTTTGCCCTCAGAACCAAATATAGTAAACTTGAACTCGTCACTGAAATGAACTGTATCCCATTGTGCGTCAATCCAAACAACATGTTCTCTCGCATACTCCAGGCGTACCCTTTGGTTTCGCTTTGAAATGAGAGGCTTCGAAGCTGGAATACGGGCATGCAATCCTGCATTTTTTAAACTGCGAGCAACCGTTTTCCTTGAGATCTTATTATCTGTCTCTTCATTAAATTTACGGGCAATTGATGTAGCAGTTTCAAAAGTTTTTTTTGTAGATATTCTAACAATTCTTCGGTCTTCTCTTTGCGATGTTTTTGGATGTCTGCCGGTTTTTGGTTTTGCATCTAACGTTTTATCAGTTTTATACCTGCAAATTACACGATGAACGACACTTTTAGACCTATGAACAATATCAGAAATTTCTGAAATTGACATTTTTTCCTTCTTTATAGTTAGCGATAATGAGTTTTTTTTTCTTCAAAAGAGAGCGTTTTGCGTGAAGAATTTGCCATATTGCTTAAAAATAAAATCCTAATGATAAATGAACTTTTACTTATTGTTGAAAAACTCCATCGAGTTTTTTAACAATGTAAATTATAAGTTTATGCAAATTATTAACCTCGTTCCTTAACTTTTGTCCAGTCGCTTATTTCCTTTGTTCCATTTAATCTTTATTTAAAAAAAAAAAAACATTATGTAAATTTTTGTAACTTTGTATAATATTTATGCATTCCACCCTAATCTTTATTCGGTAAAAATTTCATTGCTAATCATGCATTACTTTTTAAGTAATACACATATTTATGTCTTTGTTGTTTCCGTTCCTTATATTATGGCCGCTACTGTATATATTCTTTTTATATTTATCTTTCTATCTTTATCAGTTCTTATCTATCTATCTATCTATCTATCTATCTATCTATCTATCTATCTGTCTGTCTGTCTGTCTGTCAGTTCTTATCTATCTTATCTCATTTATGTCTGTCTACATATCTATACATGCATAGACATACTCTAATTGTAAGTGCCTGCTAACTTTGATCTGTCTCTTCTGATGTATATATGTATATGTTTCAGTACATTCTTATCTTACTCTGTAATTCCATTTCTGTTCACACTTGTCTATCTATTGACCTGTTGTCAATACACCTGTGTCATCCTTAAGTACACAAGCATTTCTGATCAGCATGGAAAGAATTAATCCAACTCTATGCATGTCTTTCATCTTTTCTCTTATCTGCTATCAAACATATTCTTCATGTCTTAAAGAAAAGAATTCTCTTCCATTGTCCAATTCTTCACAGACAGAATTGGAAATTACCTTTTCTTCTTCTTTCATAATATTATTTCCTTTTGCACCAAATTCTGGAAAACTATATAAACTTTTATGTTGCAATTGCCTCATCTTTGTGCATTAAAAGAAAATGAAAATAAAGGAGTAAAAAACAGACAGTGCACTATCCTTTGATGTAGTTGTTAACAAAATGATCTGACTTAAAATAGCTTTGAAGTTACTGGATATTAAAATCCACTTTTCTCATGTGCTGTTAGTATAGCGAAAGACACCTTCCAAAAGCTAAGTAAAGTATTTAGAAACAGAAAAATTTCATTAGAAACAAAGAAAATTATACTGAACTGTTATGTAATAAAGGTCCTCTTATATGGCAGTGAATGCTGGACAATCTCCTTAAAGATGAACAAACCTGAAGCAACAGAAATGTGGTTCTATAGAAGGATGCTGAGAATACTATGTACTGACCATGTGAGCAATGGTGAAGTTTTAGTAAAAAATAGAAACAAAATATTGATTGGAACCTGAAACAGAGATATCCAGAAAAGGCATGGCATGTGGAACTAGAACAATTTACCCCAGTGGACAAAATAAAGAGTTCAGTTTGAAATTTTAACATATATCACCTGAAGAAGGATGGAGCATAAAACATTTGAAACATTGTGAATATGACAATAAAGATGAGGACAACAGTTCAAACAATGTAAATAGGGTAGATAAAATATTGATTATTTCTAGATATTATTTATCTATCTATATCAATCCGTTTATATATATCTATCTATCTATTGATTGATTGAGTGATCTATCTAAATCTATTCATATCTATCTATCTTTATCAGTTTATTCATATCTATCTATCTATATATCTATCTCAATCAGTTCATATTTATTTATTCATTTTTGATCTAGGCCAGTTGTAATTAAATTTCAATGTTTAAGAAAATAAAAAGCATAGATAGAGAATCAAATGCTAAAAATAAAATTTATTGTAATAAAGAATGTTAGATTTTAAAAAAATCCTTTTAAAAAGGACTATCCATCTTGGTTACATTAATTCTATTTCAGTTCCTAAATGTATATCTATCACTGTTCATTGCCGCCTATGTACATATTTGTCTATCTTTATTCATTATCGATCTGTCTATCTACAGTCAATGACAAAATTATTTGTACACCCATCAATTTTGAATAATTTTTATTCATTTCTCAGAATCTGATGGCGTATGATGCTAGACTTTTTATATGTTAATAAGCATGAAAAAAGGAATATAAAACTCAATTTTCAGAACAATAGTTTAAATACAACAAATTTGACAGGCGAATTATACAAAATAATAAAAGACAGTAGAAAATATCATTTTAAATTGATTATTCATGTAAGTATAAGTAATTTACTTAAGTATTTTATTGTTGAAGCCTTCTAGACTTTATTCAGTAGAATATTTGTGATAATGCCAACAAAGAACATCACATGGTGCACAGAGTGTCACCATTCATATTCTTATGTTAACAACATGATGAGGAAGACAAAAGGAGCTTAACATTGACTTGAGACAGAGAATTATTAACTTTCATAAGTTGGGAAATACTTACAGTATTATTTCAAACTAGTTAGCTATCCCTAGATCTATGATACAGTCCATTATAAAGAATTTTAAACAGTTTGGTATGACAGAGAATTTGCTTGGGCATAGAAGAAAATCCAAATTGTCGCTGAGAACTGCACAAAAAACTGTGTCATGGAGGTAATATAAACCCAAGAGTTGTTTCAAAAGACATCGCCAAAAGTTTGGATACGATCAGTATCAGCATAAGTACACACACGATACAACATTGTTTAAATAGAAATGGGTTGTATGGAAACCAACCACGATGAACCCCTCTTCACAAACGATGTCACATTGTTGCTTGGTTTAATTTTGCCAAAATGTTCATGGACAAAGAAAATTACTTTTGGGAACAAATACTATGGAGTGATGAAACAAAAATTGAGCATAATGATATAAAGATTTGGTAAAAGAAAGATGAGGCTTTCCTCCCAAAGAACACAGTGGTAACATTAAAACATGGAGGCGGCTCGATGATGTTTTGGGATTGTTTTAGCTCAAGGGTGACTGGACAATTAATCGCAATGAGAAGAATAATGAAATCTGCAGACTATATCAAAATTCTGAATGTAAACCTACAACTATCAATGCAAAATAATCATCTAGGTTGGCGATTTACTAGAGAATGATCCCAAACATACGTCTAAATTAGTGACTACATGGCTTAAGAAAATGAAGATTACACTTCTGCCATGGCCTTCAATGAGTCCTGACTTGAGTCCTATTGAAAATCTATGGCAAGAATTGAAAGTTTGAATAAATTGTCGGTCACCAAAAAACCTTCAGGAATTAGAACATGTAACGATTGAAGAATGGAAAAAAATCCCAGAAAAAATATATATTATAAAGATTTCTCATATTTAACCTATTGTTCTGAAAATTGAGTTTTATATTTCCTTTTTTTTTGTATACTTATTAACATTAAAAGCCTATTATCATATGCCATTGGATGCTGAGAAATGGATAAAAATATTCAAAATTAATGGGTGTATGAATAATTTTGTCATTTTTATCTTATTCTGTTCATGTATATCTTATTTTCATTCTATCTATCTATCTATCTATCTATCTATCTATCTATCTATGTTCATGACGATCTATCTTTGTACATACCTATCAATCTGTAGTTTTTATCTATCTATCCATCTATCTCTAGATCTATGTTCCTGGCCATCTATCTTTGTACATATTTATCTCTATTCATTATCTATATGTCTAACTATCTATCTATTTATCTTATTCTGATCATATCTTATTTTGATTATATCTATCTATCTATCTATCTATCTATCTATCTATCTATCTATGTTCATAGCCTTCTATCTTTGTATATACCTGTATACTCTATTCATTATCTTTCTATCTATCTATCTTAGAACATTCCTATTTATCTCTATCTATCTATCTATCTATCTCTCTATCTGTCTCAGTCTGTTCCTGGCCATCCATCAATCCTTCCTTGTACCGTTACTTATTTAAACACGGCTGTATTTTGTAAAGACATTGAATTTGTTTTCAGTAGAAAGAATTAATTGATTTTTGTATAAATGTTTTCAGTATTTGATGATTTTCTTAGATGCTTTCGCTTCAATATCAGTGATTTTAATTCAAGAAATTTCACTGAATTTCTAATAATTTCTAAATGTTTAATTATTAATTTTTATTTAATTATAAATAATTATGTTCAGAAATGCTAATTAATGAGCCTTTCTTTACCCCTCAACAAAATTGATAGACTTGCTTAATATCTCTTATATCTGAGAAAATGTAAGTTTTCTAATCACAGTATTCATTTAATAAAAGTATTTCAATTAGTTAATTTTAAATATTACTTGAATATTTACATTATTGACACTTGGACTGTTGTCGTCATCTTTGTTGTTGCAATCACAATGTTTTGGCCATTGTACACTCTGGCCTTCTATGGCTATATATTAATGCAGGTATCCTTCAGGAAATTTCAAACTTGATTTATTTAATCTATGGAGGTTATTGTTTCACTGTCTATATCTAGGAATATCTAATCCTATTCTTATTTAGTACTATTCATTCTGTTTCAATTGATCACTAGACTATTAGAAAAATCTGTAGAACAATATTGAGTATAAAAAGGGGAGCCTTAAACAAAGAGAAAATATATTGTATATACTCGCGTATAATGCAACTTTTGAAGACCTAATTTTGAAGATAATTTTAAGGTAGTCACATCATACCCAAGATATAAATTAGAGTATGTACTACTGGCCTTGGCTATGCCATTGACCAAAATAATATATCCATCTTTACTCTAGACAAATAGTACAGCTGTATTTAAAATAAACATGATTGTTATAAAACTGATGTTTTACTTAACTGTATCCAATAATAATGCATGTAATATTCACATATTAATATCGTATTATAAAATGCAAACATAGCAAATATACATCTTTTCCATTTTCCATTTGTAAGATGTTTAGCTGTTTCTCATTCATTTGTTTATGGCTGTACGGATTTACACAACGAGTATAGCATTACTAACAATCCTTTTCATTTTCTTTTACTTTTTTAAGTTGTTTAACTAGATGACGGGATAAAGAGATAAAGGAAAAGAGGTTTTAGTCTAATGTAATTTGCTCTTTCAAAAAAAGAAACTCGCTTTATATATGAGACACATGGTAATATCATTTTTTTTATAAATGAAAATTTTGGGAATCAAATGATATACAAGATCGCGTGTTACACAAGTATATACTGTAGATTAAATAAAGGGTTCATTTAAAATTTCCTTGAAGGTTATCTTAATTTACAAACACCTGAAAAGACTGGATCACACAACGGCTGATACGTTTATGATAATAACAAGATGAGAACAATATCAATCTATTGAATGAAGAGTGCTTCAGAAGTGCAGAGCCAATGGTGGTGATTTTGTGATCATAGATTTTTGTAGCTGAAAACTTGCTCTATCCAGTGGTGCCATTGTGCTCTCTGTCTATGTTAGTTTTTTTAGTAATAAATAGGAGGCATTATTTTCAGAACCACCTTTTTTTTTAGCAAATCGCCCCAAGCAAGGCGGGAGTGCCACTAGCATGCAAGGGGTTACAGAGAGATGAGAGTAAGAGTAAAGAGGAGTGTTTGGGGAAAAGGATAAAGAGAAGAACATGGATCAAGGTCAAGGCATCAGAAGATGTCGATTGACATTACATTTGAATATTTGAAGATTATAGTTATCAGGGAAACAAGTGATAGGAAGGGAATTCCACTGACGGGAGGTGCGAGATAAGAAGCTGTTGAAGTAGAAGAGATGGCTGCATTTAGTTCTTTCGACAGTGAAATGGTGAGACCGAGATGCCAACCTAGTAGAACGCATCCCAACAAGTTTGAGGCAATAATTTAAAAAGAAAATGATAATTTATGCTGGTTAAAAAAATAATGATTTGTCCTGGTTATTCTGAAAAGTTCCTCCAGTTTTGTTGTATGTTTAATTTTAACTAAATTTGTTCAAAGAGATCTATTCTGTTTACATTAAAACAGTTATCATATCAACAGAATTGGGCAAATGATGTTTCTGATTAAAAGAAAAGTAATCAATAAAATGCATTCATCCAGAAAAAGTGAAATAATTTCTAAGGATAACACTTGACTTTGGTGGTCAAGCAAAAACTGCTACACCTTGGCTGTATCGTGGGACTCACCTGTGTGGACTTTTTTTAAGTTAACATTTCATCACTCCTGGAACATTTGTGCTGCAAACAATATCTGGCGGGATCATATGAGTCCAGGTAAAAATAAATGACACAAAATTTGTATTTTAAAGCAAATGACAATTTAATGCATGTATTAAAACAAAAAAAAAATATTAACATGTAAACAATTGTAAGTAAAGGAAAAGATAAAAAAAAAAGTTAGCTAATAAGAATGTGCTTCTTCGTGTGTGATAGACACGTGTATATCTGCATGTGTGTAGAAATTCAGTCGTCAAATTGACCAGGGGGAACTGAGTGGCAACATTCTTATCTATAAGCGACTATATCTTGAAGGAAGAAGAATAATAAATAAAGAAAGAGGTGTGGTCCTATGCTCGTCATGGCGCCAGGTGTGATCTTCTGTGCTCAAGTTGTGTTTGAAAGAGCCATAGAAGGGAGATGACACAATTCGGAACATCTTCTGGCGGTCAGTTCTTTTTTAACAGGGCCGGCGCGTCTTACTCCCGAAACCCCCGATCGCGGGGTGCATTTTTAGCACCGTTTTATGGCCATATGCCATTTAAAAAAAAAATTTTCAAATTGACGTTGAATTGACAGTCATCAACTAATAATATACATCGTGTATCTGCATGGCCGGTGAGGTGCGTTACTACACAGGGACCCTTGACGAGGATGGAGCTCCAAAAGGGCTACTTTCAGCAGCGTTTTTTTTTTTTTTTTTTTTACTACCTAAGTTATATTGTCAATCATCAACTATAATAATCGAGAGGGCCGATGCTTACTACACCGAACCTCTCAACCGCGTGAGGGCCCATTCCTAATGAGGAGCGGGGAGGAAGTGCTAATTTCATTAGCGCTTATTTTTTTAATTGTAAAAAAAAAGTTAAGAAAGTAAAAATCATTTTTTATTCCGATATCATCCACTAAGGAGGATTTCTGATTTTTTTTAAAAACTAATGGTAATACTAACCAGAAGCCCACGGATAGTAATTAAAATAAGATTTCTAGTCCCTATTTTTTGACTAGAAAGATAAAACCGAGAAAATAATCGCTTAAAAAATAAAAATATGTAAAGATTTCAACACATGAAAAATTTTCCTGAAAACTGAATAGTGTTTTTAAAACAAATTTTTAACACAATCCCGTTTGTGTTGTGTTGGAATCTTTATAAAACTTTTTCTTTCCACCAGAGATGCATCGGCGATTAATCTTTATGGAAATGTAAAAATTTGCGACTAAACTAATTTTCCGGGTAAAATTTAGTCATGAAAATATTGGTGGTTATTAAAAAAAGAATAACATTATCACAAATTTAAAAAAATAAAACACTTATTCATTATAAAAGTAAATACTTAATGGCTATGTACTGAAATGTTCATTTAAACCTGTTTTTTGGTAATTTAAAAATGTGCTGCCCCTCCCCAATTTTCCTTCGAGGGTTTGTGGCCCCATGTTGCGAATATTTGAAATCGACATGTAGTAGAAAGGGGAGCTCTGTATCAAAGATCGCCGGTCCTGCTTTTCAATAGGTGTTAATATCGCCAAGTGGGAGAAGAAAAAAAGACACGGTGAGAAGTTTTGTCGGTACCATTGACATGCTAATCAGCATGTGATTATCGCAATTTTAGAAGTTGGTTCAGAGTCTGGGATTTTAAAGTATCTGCCTTCCAGGATAAATAAAATGATGCCCTTCTGACTCTTTGTCTTAAGTCTCACAGGTCTCTTTTAACCCTTTTTTGAGCCCGGCGTTCCTGAACAATTTTAACCCTTTGGCTTGAGCTCCTGGGTCGAAATTCGCAAATAATTGGTATGTAAACATAAAAAATAGTCACTGACATTCCAGGTTGAGGCTCTGCACGCTTCATGGTAAAAACGATCATTTTTTATCCAAAACACAATGAAAAACGCGGACATGTTGGTATAACGTTCGATGACATCAGAATATTACAGCTTTTTCTGATTGGCACTTCAAAATAAGACAAATAATAGCAAAACACGATGCAAGTGTTTAACCACCGTTCAACCGGTGGCTAGGCATTAAGTCATTTTTTTACACCACCGTTCAACCGGTGGCTGGGTATTACGCCATTTTTCTCTACCATCGGTAAAGCGGTGGTCAGGGCTCAAAGGTTTAATGCCGTATTTCAAATTTGTGTCTTATGCCTCTTCAAGGACGAAGAATTCTGTTGAAGGCTTCTCTTATATTTGTTTCTAATATATTTAAGTGGTCAATGGGGCTTCTCTTATTTTCGGAAGCCTGTTTGGTATTCTTCTTCAGGTACCACACTAGCCTGGCATTGAAAATCTTTTCAAATGTTTTACAGATACTGATGCGAATTATTGGGGGCTAATTTGTTGGGTTGGTGCTGTTTTTTATATTGCAGGTTACGGTACAGTGATGACAGTAGCTAAAAAATCTAAATATTTTAGAGCTGTTTCTGGTAATTTTTGAAAGAATTGGTAATGTATTTAATCAGTGCCCACAGCTGTGTCATAGGGTACTAGTCTCGCGACCAAGTAAAAAAGGACCGCCCTAGTGGCGTGAAAATTTAGAATCTTTCTCTTTTTAACGATCTTTCATAATAATAGAGCGCGTGGATTTGTACAGATCTGGGAATGGCCACCAAAGATAAGTTCTACTCACATATCACTTTCTCATGCTGAATATGACCTTTTAATGATAGACTTATTACTTACAAAATAATTTATTCATTCACCAAGACAACACAAATATCAGAAATATTTAACAACCACATTACAAGAACTTTCATATACCTACCGAACAACCAAATCCTTCAGATAATAAATCCTTATATATATATATATATATATATATATATATATATATATATATATATATATATATATCACTTTGTTGCTATGATGTGTTTTAATAACCAAAATCAGGAGTCAAACAAGGCCCATCATAACAAAGTGGTAACTCTGACATGCAAAATACCATTGTGGAATCTTCCACATTAGCCTTCCACCCCTTTCGGAAAGATGTATTCTTCCCTAAAAAAGCCTTAACCAATCACCACTTCGTTTCAGTAAATTCTATTGGTTAAGAAACACTAAACTGTAGCAAAGTCGAAACAGATCCTTTTTCCCGCCGAAGCTCCCTGGAACCGATTTTTAGACACCAAATTCTATATAAACAGCCGCATGACTCAATTCAAGTCAGTCAGTCATCGACTTTCGTGAGATGCTACCAAACTCCACCTGTGTCAATTCACTGACTCAACATCACTTCAAAATTCTCAACAAACTCAACACAGCACTCAATCGACCATTGTCCATGTGGTAATCAAATTACAATTGACTTAAAAAGTGAATGTTTTCACTACACAAACAGTAATTGTACAATTCATCAATTTAGCCAAACAGTTAAAGGCAAACAACTCTTCACAACTTAAATTCTAACAAGTAACACACGCATACACACTAATATTTGAACGAACACATTTGAGATTTTTCCTTGCAGAAACCAAATTATTTTAATTTCACTAATAAATCAAAACCATTAACTTTTATTGACCAAATTTCTGCATGAACATTCTTCATAACCTTGTCTCAACTGCCACAATCAACAAACATTCTGTTATCCTTGCATGTATATCTGTTGTATATATAAAAATCTATTTATTGTTGGATCTCTAACCACTGTGTTTTTAGTAATTTGTTGCAATACAACTTCTCCTTATATTCTTTATTTGATCTACGTGTTGTGGGATAATGCATAATAAGCACGCATAATCTTTGCCTTTACATAAATTACCTTCTGATACATTTTCACTCAAGCTACAATCGCAACAGTACACCATATCCATACGACATACCAACTCCAACGAAAAGTAAAACAAAAACAGAATCAACAAACGTACTCGTAATATTCACGTACAAAAAATAAAATAAAATAAAAAATGAATAAAAATACGGATATTACTGCTACTTAACCCTTCATGGCCGCAACTAACGGGCCATGCTGGAAATGTAACATTTTAATAACTCAATATTTTACCTATTAGGAAAAGGATTAAATGCTCCCAATGTTTCTACGTTAGAGTCACTCTAACACAATTCGAAAACGGAAAATACAACTACCGATCACGTGTAAATTTTCGTCAAACAACATTGAAAATACAACGCGGTAACATGATTTGAGCTCACTTACACGCACACAAAAATAACAAACCAATATTAAAAAATGAATTGGCAAAAAACCCAACCAAAACAACTTTATATATATATATATATATATATATATATATATATATATATATATATATATATATATATATAGTGGGGCTGAATAAGTGATCGTACAGCAAACAAATGCATGTTATTCTCACTTATAGCAAATGAAAACCTCGAATAATAATGTTATATATGTCTTTTGGGGCATAGAATCAGAATCTGCTATTTAACATAATAAATGTATCGATAAGTGATAATTATGCAAATTTTTATATTTCGAATAATGGAAAAAGTGTTCGTACAGTATCAATTTTTGCATTATAATACAGTAAATTTTGGTTGTACTTCAAAGTAGAAGATTCTAAACTGTTCTAGAATATTATCAGTAACTCTATTGCAACATTCAGTTCAAAAGTAGATCATTCTGCAGTCACTGTTCACTGATAACGGTTCTAATAATTGCTAGACGTAAGGAAATGACTTGTGCTCAAAAAAGTATATTATTAAGTTATGGAACAATGGAAAAAGTTACAGAAACATCTCCAGTGACACGAACATACCTTTTTCAACTGTTTCATTTATTGCAAGATTTAAAAGACGTATTGCTGTTAAGAACAAAGGCAGACACGGGGCTCCCAGGAAGATCTCTCCCAGATTACGAAGAAAGTTGATGCGACAGGTCCAAACTAACCCAATGGCCATCAGACAAGACCTTCAGAATAATCTGAGTTTGTCAGGAGTTAACGTAACTAAGCAAACGATTAGTAATGAACTATGCAGAGACGGCATAAAGTCGCGCTCCCCAAGAAAGACATCACTCCTTCTGAAACGGCATAGAGATGCCAGGTTGAAATTTGCAACAGAGCATAAAGATAAGGAGAATTCTTATTGGGAAAGAGTTCTTTGGACAGATGAGAGTAAAATTAAGTTGTTCGGTCGTAATTCCCTGAATCATGTATGGAGGAAAGACGGCGAAGCATACGCACCCAAGAACACCATACCAACTGTCAAATTTGGTGGGTGTAGTATCATGATTTGGGTCTGCTTTTCGATGCAAGGTGTTGGCAAACTAGCAATTATAGACTGTAGAATGAATGCAGAAAAATATCAACAAATCCTAAGCGAAAATTTATCGCTTTCTGTAGAGAATCTTGGGCTTCCTCCTGATTGGATCTTCCAACAGGACAATGATCCCAAGCATACTGCTAAGAGTACAAAGAATTGTTTTGTTAATAACAACGTTAACATCTTACAATGGCCCAGTCAGTCGCCGGATTTGAATCCAACAGAGAATTTATGGCGATTTTTGAAAAATAAGATCCGGTCCAACAAACATCAAAAACCTGAAGACAATTACTCAGGAAGAATGGGACGAAATACCTACTAAAGTATGCAAATCGTTAATTAAAGACTACAAGAAGAGATTGGTTGCTGTAGAACTTAATAAAGGCTTTGCTACAAAATATTAAATGGCGAAAACATGTTTTTGTTCTGCTGTACGATCATTTTTTAAACACCTAAAAATTTAAATATTGCTATATTTTCTTAACCATGGAATATTATTTAGTTTTATATGCATACACTTTTAGTAAGCAATCTGAAACAGTAGATATATTCCCGTTTTGTTAATTTAATATGTTACAAATAAAAATATGAAATATTTTCATGTGTACGATCACTTATTCAACCCCACTGTATATATAAATATATTGCATATATTTTGGCAGTATGTTTTAATTGAGACATGTTTCACTGATTAATTCAGACAAATTTTGTCTACTTATATTCAATTGGATCTTTTCATATTCAGGGAGAAGATTTTTGGTGAAGTGATGAACGCTGAGTTGAGTACTGTACAATAGCTTGAGTAACGCTCAACTCTCGATAACCTGATAACTCAGTTAGCTATTGCGCATCACTCACCTCAGCGTTCTTCACTCCACAAGTAAAAAAAAAATAGCTTTCAGATGAACACGGCAATTGTGTCTTTTAAAATGATGATCACTACAATAATTGTCTTGAACTAAACAACGCCCTGATCATGACATTGTACTAATGTCGAAAATACTTGCAATAAACAATATGTATCAACAAGGTAATTTTCTCTCATCCTTTAACAATGACACCAAAATCTTGTCCGTGAATATGAAAAAGATTCAACTTAAAAGTAGACAAGACTTGTCTAAATTATTCAATGAAACATGTCTCAATATATATATATAGAGAGAGAGATATAGATATATAGATAGATAGATATAGATATATAAAGTAAACGAAGAGCTGGGAACAAGTGACAGCAAACACAAGTACTTATAAGCGTAATAGCGCTACATTAGTCTTCAAATATCTCATTTGAACTCATTACATATAGGAACTAACGGAAGAGATATTACCTTCTTACAGTTCTAGAATTTAAACAAAATAATGAAGCAGAAAGACGACACCTCTTTTCAATCAAGACGCCTGGCTTTATGGAAACGGCCGTTAATGGTTGTTTTTCAATAGTCGAGGTGCAATTCCACTTAAGAGGCGTTACAGCTTCTGCAACAAAATTTTATACAGTCATTGTAAAAATTCCTGCGTCAGTTTTTAGAACCACTGAATAAAAACAAAACAAAATCAACAACACTCGTAGAAGCCCATGAAAGAACGAAGCCGGAAAGCTTGAACATGTAAATCATGGTGCAGATCACCGACCATAACTAAAAACGTAAAAATGTTACCAAATTTACGACTACAATCACCAGCTCACAGCGATTCGGAAAACTAGTTGAGCGAACTCAGTCAGCCTCTTTGATATAGACAAAAATAAGGGCAACTAAAATAGCATTCATCGTCGACATCGGTGCAAGCGTTTCCATTTTAGGATAATTAACGGGATATCTTCAAAACCAACACCTGTAATATTATCAGCGGCGAACAACACAAACATTGATTAAATGTTACGGGCAAACGAAACTTGACATCGGAATTCCAAGGCAACATCATTTTCCTGGGCATTCGTAGCGGCGGATATGAATAATCCTCTACTTGGATTTGATTTTCTAAATAACTTCTGACTCCTTATCGACTGTAATAAAAAGAAAATGATAGACCCTACCACTTCATGCACAAAATCACTCAAAACACGTAACTCCGAAATCTACTTAGCGATTAACAATAATGTAGTGTACCACAGAACTGATGCTGGCAATCACACACACACACCTACATTTGCTAAGGTCAGGAATCTGTCAGAGGAAAAAAAGAGAAGCAGTACGTGAGGAATGTAAAAACTTGCAAGCCGACGGTAGAATTTCACCATCTAAAAGCGAATGGTCAAACCATTTGCATGTGGTTAAAAAAAAAAAAACTTCGGTGGATATCGCTGTTACGGCGATTACCGTGCCGTGGTAGACTCGTCTTTTTCTACCTATCACCCCTAGTAACAGAACAGTCTATACCTTACGCCTACGTACGGAAAACTTCGACCAATAAAAAACCGTACTAGGCGAATCAACAAATCTCATTGGTTAACGACACAATAATCTGAAAGTTGCACGTGCAAAACAAAATTGCGCCAAAACTTCTTTGAGCCGATTTTGGACTTTCAAAAACATATAAAAGAAAATACCGACTGGCCAAAGGGGTCAGGGACGAACATCCACAGAGAAATTGCCAACATACTCCACGTCACTCGAAATCACGACTTTACCGCGTAAAAGTACATCAACGCTGACTCACTTGCAATTTGAACTCGACCAACTCTGTGGACATCAAATCGCAAACCTAAAACAACGTTGCTTATCCAAAGTGAACTATATTCACTACATTATGAAGTAAAAATCAACATTCGAACGATTCAGAAATATTACAGTCAAAGGTAGACCACTCTATAAGAACTCATTCCTAAAAACACTTAACATCGACATTTTTAATGTTAATTAACACAATTCCAGAAAGATTGTAACTGAACATACAAATACAAAAAGAGACATACCGAAACCTCAAATATCACACACACTTTGCCATAGTAACATATACCAAAATATTCTGTATATATATTACTTTTAATTGTATATAAATGTTTGGTTGGTTTCTAAATTGAATATGCCTTGTTTTTGATTGTATTTAAAATTCGTTTATTTATTTGTTTGTGGATGCAGAAAGTCACGCAACCTACACAAATTCCTTCTGATTCACTCAATTACAATTAATTAATTCTGCACATCCCCAACACCCTAAAACAATATCACCATGAGCGACAAAGAGCCCTGTTCTCAATATCAATTCATTCACAGCAAAATTAGCAAACAAAACTTGTTTTTCAAAAATCGACCTCATATCTACTTATCACTAAATCGGGATGACCCCTGCTGACATAGACAATGCCGCTTCCACGAATGCAATTACATAACCTTCGGTCCAATGCGGCTGCTACATTTCAACGGTTTATGGACAAAATTTTTCTTGACGTTAATTGTGTATAGACGATATACTTATTTTCATCATACAAGAAAGACATTCAAACTGTTATTGAAGTTTTACATGATAATAATTTAAAAATTTCACTAACAAAGTCTACTTTTGATGTCGCATCTAGAGACGGTGTCAAGTCAACAACTAAAAACCTAAAATCCTTCCCACCGCCTTCCTACTGAGCTCTAGGTTGTAGTCGGTAGTGATAATTCATTCAAATTGACTTTAGTACCACTTATATTCCACTGTATTATTGTGTCGTTTTTGGTTGTTTAGGGATTTAGGTTGAGGGTTTTAAGTAGGTTCTTAATTTGTGGTTTAGGATTTTATGTTTTGTCTTTTTTAGTTTTGTTTTCGTATTTATTGTTGGCGATAAAAGGACTTTCCTCTATTTCTATTTTGTCTCATGAATCAAAACGATTTTGCTTCAATTTGATTTGTGTCTTTACGGTCTTTGTGTTGTGTTTTTTTATTGCTGTTTGTTTTGGTTCTGTAGAGAGAGCACCTGAATGATGGGTATTCTGTTGAGTGGGATTGGGTAAGAGTAAGAAAGATCAAAGATCTTTTGTGATCTCTGTTTGATAGCATGGGGGATTCTTTAGATGTTCTGAGTAATTGTTATTTTACATTAGTTTCACTTTTTTTTATTCAAATTTGGGTCTAATTTCTTGAGAGTGGTTTCTGATTAGTAATTGTTTTTTTTATTAGTATCATTTTTATTGTTCAACTTGGGTTTAATTTCTTGCATAAATTTGGGCCAATAATTTGGACCCAGTTGCATCAACTCTCTCATCAGAGTTTCATATTTATCATTATTAGTTTTTTGGTGATCTGTGAGCAGTTCACATTTTTTAATATAACCTTCCACTGTTTTGCGTGCTTCCTGATAGGAAATGTTTCGAGTGTCCTTTAGGTTCATAATCTCATTTCCCATATCTCACATGATCTGACGTATGCTGGGTGATTCTCTATGCATTTAGCGCATTTGTACACTTGTCATCGCACTCATTTGTCCTGTGGTCTGGGTCTCAAGGACCACATTTGCTGCACAGGGTTCTTCCATAGCAGGAATCCTCGCGATGACCAAACTTTTGACAGTTATAACATCGGAGAGGTTTGGGATATAATATTCGACTTTCTCGATGTTATAGACTATTTTGACTTCTTTTAGAATTGTAGACATCACAAATGTAAATAAATATGCGTTTGTTTGTATTAGTTCTGTTTTAATTTAGTTTTTATTTCTTCCATGGAGCAATGAGACAATTCTTTGCTTCTTGTCAGCCCCTTTGAAGTGTTCAATGTTTTGTGGGAGTAGGCCTTGATTTTTACTTCATGGAACTTTTTCATCTTCAGAAGTGCGTCAACGTCTTTTTCTTTTTTCCATTTTTTAGCATTACTTTGAAAGATTTTTTGTATAAAAAACGGGGTAATTTCGTGAGTGGCGTCTCTTCTGATTCTAAGATTATGAATTTTGGGAACGATACTTTCTTCTCATCCGATTCTATTTGAGTGTACAGTTGCTTGAGAGTTTTTTTTTTTAATTAGCCATACAAGTTTTATTTGGGGTTCATTGACCGGGTTCCCCATCCATTGTGGTGCCCCACACATAGGCCAAGGTAAAACCAATTCGCCTTGGCTTATCAGAGCTACCCAGTCAGTATACTTACACAGGAGAAGGAAACAGTTTTTTTTAATCTCAAGCTTTGGTACCCAAGATTACTACTAATCTGGGGTCATTAAGTTATCATCGTTCCTTCTTCAGCATGATTGACTCTACAGCCTTCTGTTTGAGCAGAAACCAAATAAGTGCTTGACATGACCAACTGATTGATCGGATCGGGACACCCTGACCGACCGTCTAGTTCAGGTAAGGGCCAAAGTGGTGTGTTGAGAATCAGAAGTATCTAAACCCAACTCCTGAAACCCTCAACCACCAGGATCCTGTCCCCAGACATTATAGGTCACCACCCACGGCAAACGGTAGTCTCATTGACCAGGAGAAGTTGTACCTATCTACATATTCCAAAACTCCAGTTAACAGGGTGTCAAAATGAGTCAATGATAAAGATGTGGGTCAAGCCCAAACAAATTGGTGTCTGAGAACAGTTGAAGGGTTTATTATTGTTACTCAAGAACAGTGTATTAAGAAAAATATCTTGAATGACAACAGAAACAAAATGTGTAGGAAATGCAACAAGAAGCAATAAACTATCTCATCTCTGGATGCTCCAAAACAGAATATATACAAAGGCATGAAAAAACAACACTCTAATTTTAATGGACAATCTGTAAAGAACTATGACATTAAAATCAAAGACAAAATAAGCCATAAACTGTAACAGAAAATGATGAAGCCCTGGGACAAACTGATACAAAAATTAAGGCCAACAGATCTGATATTGTGGTGAAGAACAAGAAGAAGAGAACATGTCTATTCATCAAGATGTCTGCCATCAAGGAAAGACAAACCTCCCTGAAAACTACAAAAAGAGCTGTTCAAGAAGAGATGGATAAAATACACCAACAAAATCCAACATCAAGATACGACAAGTGCAGAAGATCTTTCTTTACACTTCTCATGTTTTGAACAACAAAATTTTAAAACATCATCACTTGGCTCAATCGCAGCTTATAAAAATATTATTTCCTATCAAATCCAAGTTCTTGCGATAAAACTTAGTAGAAACAGCAAATAATAGGCACAAAATTACAAAACAAGATAACCATTGCATAAATCTTTAAAAGGAAAAACATTTATTATAGTATATTGCAAAGAAATAGGTACAATACAAGGTTGCACAAAAATGTCATTTTGTGTGTCTATTATGGCAGGATAACAATTATCTGTGGTTACAAAGAAAGTGGAATTACCATCAGATACAAGGAAAAAAGTGTTGCAATTTTTAGAAAAAGACACAGATCAAAGACAAAAATATTGAACCCTTTAAAAATAGACAAAAAGGGAAAAACTTTGAGGAAATTAAAAAATTGCACAAGGTAGAAAATAAAGTGCACCCACCTCTGAATATTCAAATGAGATGTCTACCGTTAATCTGTTAAATCCATTGGCTCTTTCTTTGCTCATATTGATTTATGACTCCCACAGCTGGACTACTCCTCATCCTTGAAGCATGGGTGCTAAGGCTTCTCCCACAACTGTTAATTGCTTTTTTGTCAATGGTTTATTCTTTCTGTGTGCTGATCCACTAAATAACAGTTGTTTTATTTAACAAAGGAAAATTGATCCTTCAAAATGTGGCAGGTTTCAATCCACTTATCAAAAAGAGCCATAAAAAATTTAACAATTTTTACATGAACCATCTGGCTTTCATAAACATACACATCTCTCAATAAATATGTATTAAAAGAAAACAACCTAGATGATTATATATTTAAATAATTATAACATTTTTTAAAATAACAAAATTTTTATAAACTTTATTAGTCAAAGTAATCAACATTAAATTTGATACTATATTGACAACAATCTGACAGTGGATTCCCCTCATGATTATCGAGCTAAAAGGCATTTTCAAATTGGGCTTCATTGGTGAACAATTGCTGGTGAGTACATGCATCTAAGGTTTGAAAAAGTGGTAATCAATAAAAAATGCATTCTGTGAATTGGCAGGATAGAGCAGAGCATCAATGATTTTTTTACTATATGCATTTTGATTCTGCATCTGTATCAAACTATTCAATATACTAATCCTCAGTCAAATCATAGTGCATGTACTTCTGCATTTTTAAATTTTATAATGATTTCTGCAAGATATCATTTGACTTTTGGATGAGTTTGATCTTTAAGCATGTGTGTTTGTTTGTGGGTGAGACGCTACCATTGCCCTTACTTCCTCATTATTGATTACGACTTATGACAACAACAGCAAAAAATAAATCATTATGCAAATCAAATCAGCAGAAGTGAATTTTTCAAATCAATTATGTGTGGTCAGAAGCTTACAAACATTGATGAAGTTGCAGGTTGCTTTAGTAATGACTGCTTTTAAACAAAAATCACTTTAATAGTCTACAAAAATAAAAAAATAAAGGTAATAAAATATTCAAATGGATCCACAAAATGGGAGAAAAAACATTAAACTGATATACAGATGTACATATAAACAAAAATGATGTACAGATAAACAGAAATGATGTACAGATGTACAGATAAACAGAAATGATGTACAGATAAACAGAAATGATGTACAGACAAACAGAAATGATAAACAGATGTACAGATAAACAGAAATGATGTACAGATGTATGGGTAAACAGAAATGATATATATAGATATATAAAGAGAAATATAAAAATGTGGAAAAATTCATTACTTTAATGTACTATAAAAATGAACATTTACTTTGTTTCAACCAAATAATATGATAAAATAATAATATGTATTCCTTTGGATTTTGTTGGTATGGTCAAAAAGAGGGACTATGTGGTTTGGGCAGTGCATGACCTTCATATATCATCACTGTGATGTATTAAGAAATACAGGGTTAATTTCCTTGTAACTATTCATAAGGACCAATCCCATTTAATAAACTTTAGTGCCTGTGGCTACTAGCAGTCAGCTTTAGTCACACCATGGGTTGCTATAGATATGACACACATTTTGTTATGTCATTCAATGATACTAATAGTTGCCTAGCAAGGCATGTTATTAATATCATCCATAACATGGTGTCAGAATAATGTAACTTTCCCAGACACCACACAAAAAAGAAAAAAAAAAGGAAATAGCTTGACCTTGAAGCAAAAAAATGAAGCATTCCTTTGTTTGAAATTTGTGCTGCCATTGAGAAGAGATAAGTACTTGGATGCCATAAAATGACTTTGAAAGTGTAAACCAGAGTTATAAGCAAAATAGAAAAGAAAATGTGTTTGGAATCATCAAAGTTATGACATAAATAATTGAAAAATGAAAAAACACACTGCAACAAACATAAAATATGAAGTGGGATTTTCAGCTGCATACAAATTTGAGCATATTCATACATGTGCATACACAAAAATACATACATATATATATATATATATATATGTTATAATTCACTCCTAATGGTTATAATATTATGTCTCGCTTAGGCTACTCACTGTGATGTCATAAGAAATTCTCCTCAACTGACTCCAATGGACTTCTTTTGACTCACTTTGAGTTCTTTATTTAAGGCATCTTGCCTACTTCATTTGTGTTACTAGGAGTCTCTTATTTACTCCACAACAATATATATATATATCTACACATACAAATATACATGAACTCTACCATACCCATGCATATATATATACACCACCTACCAATCTCACTTCTAACAACTAACACTATCAACAAAAACTATCAACCCCACTACTAAGCAATGCTACCAAAACCAACAACAACCAGTTTTCATGAACAACAAGAACTACTGATCCCTGCCACCAAGCAACCACCACCACTAACTCCACAACCAATCACTGCCACAATAGCAATACTAAAGACAACAACCACTAACCCACAACCTACGATCACCAAGAGTAACAACAAAACAAAATCTAACATCACCACTTTTCCTTAATAAATTTTCTTTCAAGTCATTGGTTTTACTTTTTGATTTATAAACTTTATTCTTTAAATGGGAGAAGTTTTTGTTGCAAATTTTTCTTGCATTTCAATCTTTTGAAAATATTTTTTAAAAAGAAATTACAATCTTTTCTTGTGCTTAGTTTAGAAAATCTTTGAAAAAAGTTTCATAATCATCAAAGATTGATAGTTTCAGTTTTGTTGCTTCAATCTGGGCAGTGAGGCATTCAGACTGTTTAAAATCAATATCATACTGAAAGGTTATTGCTAATCAATAATTCAAATGAAAAAAGAAAAGAAAACACAAACTCTATCCATTTTAATTTGTCTTTAGGATTGATTGGCAGTTCATGCCCTTCAAACCAACAATTTTGTTTCCACCAATCAAATTTGTTTACCTCCTTCCTCTTCTACCATTAACCTCTTACAATTCCTACCAACTCCTCCTCACTTGGCATCTCCTCCACTATTTATTTGGTGTCACTTTTTCTCTCTATCCACCTTTGCATTTAATTTTTCCTGACACCATTATATATTATTTTTCTTTTCTTTTTTCCTTATACTCTCTCTCCCTCTTTTTCTTTTTAATTTCCATTTTGTCACCCACTCCTTGCCATCATTCCTCCCTTAACCATTTCTCATACTAATCACCCCATCTTTTCTGCTTTGTTTTCCGCCCCTCTGGTCTCCTTAGGTATGGGAACTGTTTCTGCTGACAACAATGATGCAATGGTAATTTAGTTTAGCTCTGTCTTTCTCTTATATAAATGTTGTTTTTTTTAATCTTTCCATTCTCTTAATTAGACTGGTCAAGTGTGCAACATTTTTCTATTGTTTAATTCTGATACTGAGCAACAGTTACAGGGTTTTAAAAAAGCATACTGTAAAGATCAAGTTGAGCACCAAAAGATCATCATGTCAGAATATTTCACAGAGGCCGAAAAAAAAATATTTTTTTGTCTCCTTTGATTGTGCATAATTTATATATTTATATATATATATATATATATATATATATATATATATATATATATATATATATATATATATATATATTTATTATTCTCCTGATTCTCACAAGTCTAGTAAATGTTTGTGGATTTAGTTAAGACCATTTTGCAGAATAGAGTTTCAAAGACCCACAAAATTTGGATTTTATTGAGTAACAAGTTACACATGACAATATTACATGTGAAAATTTACTCTCAGCTGACATTCTTCTTGGGTTAGTTTTATCTATCTATCCATCCATATCTATCTATCTATCTATCTATCTATCTATCTATCTCATTCTGCTCATATCTATCTATCTATCTATCCATCTATCTATCTATCTGAGTCTGTTCATATCCATCCATCCATCTATCCATCCATCCATCTCATTCTGCTCATATCCATCTATCTATCCATCCATCCATCTATCTATCTGAGTCTGTTCATATCCATCTATCTATCCATCTATCCATCTATCCATCCATCCATCTATCCCATTCTGCTCATATCTATCTATCTATCCATCTATCCATCCATCTATCCATCTGAGTCTGTTCATATCTATCTATCTATCTATCTATCTATCTATCTATCTATCCATCTATCTCATTCTGCTCATATCTATCTATCTATCTATCTATCTATCTATCTATCTATCTATCTATCTATCTGAGTCTGTTCATATCTATCTATCTATCTATCTATCTATCTATCTATCTATCTATCTATCTCATTCTGCTCATATCTATCTATCTATCTATCTATCTATCTATCTATCTATCTATCTCATTCTGCTGATATCTATCTATCTATCTATCTATCTATCTATCTATCTATCTATCTATCTATTTCATTCTGCTGATATCTATCTATCTATCTATCTATCTATCTATCTCATTCTGCTCATATCTATCTATCTATCTATCTATCTATCTATCTATCTATCTCAGTATGTTCATATCTAAATATCTATCTATCTTGGTATGTTCATATTTACCTATCTAAATCAGTATGTACATATCTATATAAGTATGTTGATATCTATCTATCTAAATCAGTATGTCCATATCTATATCGGTATATTGATATCTATCTATTTATCTATCTCAGTATGTTTATATATATATCTCAGTATGTTCATATTTATCTATCTATCTATTTTTCTATGTTCAGATTTATCTATTTTCATATTTATCTTTTTATCAAAGAAGTTCATATTTATCTATTTATCTATGTTTATATTTATCTATTTATATATCTTGTTCATATTTATCTATTTTCAGTCAGTTATATGCCATGCATGATACATGCTTAGGCAATTATGTATCTTTCAATATATGACTGACAAGGCAGATTTTTTTCTCCGGAGTGGGCTGCCATTTCTTTCTGTGGTAGACTAGTTGCCATCTAAGGCAGAAACTGGTCTGTCCTGATTTACCCATAGCTGGGGGGAGAAGAAGAGAATTCATACCTTTCTCAAGGGTAAGTAAATATAATGCATTCAACTGGAATTCAAATTTGGCTCTCCAATTCCTCAATCCGAGTCACTATCAATTATTCCACCATACCTCCTCTATCTATTTTAGTATGTTCAAATCTATCTAAGTGTGTTCATATTTATTTATCTCACTATCTATGTTCATATTTATCTATGTTCATATTTATTTATCTATCTATCATTCTAAGTATTTATCTATCTCTGTTCATATGTATCTATAAGTATGTTCATGTTTATCTATCTATCTATCTATCTATCTATCTATCTATCTATCTATGTTCATATTTATCTATTTATCTCTCGGTCTATATGTCTACCTGTCTATCTATCTATCTATATCCATATGTTCATGATTGTCTATCTATTTGTCTAGTCTGTGTTATTTTAACTATATAACATATACATTAATCCCCAACTTAAGATATTAATTTGCATAAAAAATTTCAAGAACAACTTTTACACACTTTCATTTATTACATATTAAATTATATTTCTTATATATATATATATAAATTATATTTCTTATATATATATATTATATTATATTTCTCCATAACTTATTAAGGCCTTTTAACAAACCTGATGAATATTCATGAGCATTTCTTAAATTGAAAAAATTGAAAAAACTAACAAGTTTTTTGCTCTTGTCTATAAATAGTTGTTACAAATTAAAATCCTTTAATTTTCTTTGACTTTATCAAGGCAAATGCGAAGGATGAAATGTGTTAGATAAGATAAGATTTTCTTTTGTCTTTATTCATCTATCTCACTTTCTCTCTAACTATTTATTTTAATCTCTTTATATCTATATATCTTATTCTGTTCATATATATCTAATATTACTACGTATTTGCCTATGTCCATATCTATCTATCTATCTATCCATCTGGCTTTTATTAGATAACAAGTATCAATGTTGCATGTTCAAATTTACTCTCAGCTCACATTCTTTTTGAGGTCGTTTTATCTATCTATCTATCTATCTATCTATCTATCTATCTATCTCAGTATGTTCATATCTATCTATCTATAGGGTGTGATGGACAAATTGTTATCTAAATTATGCAAAAATGAAAATAATACTGATATTTCATTTTACAGATATATTTACCAAAATTAAACAAAAATCTCTTGCAATACTAAAAAATAAATTTATTCAATAAAATCACCAGTAGTTTCAACTATGGTCTCCAGATGACTTCAGAATCTCCTGCAACTTTTCTGGACGGTCTCCTTGTTTAAGTTAGTGAATGCTGCCATAATCCTTGCCTTCAGTTCATCTTTGGTGTTATAAAGAGTTTTGTTGTTCTCTTGCTCAACTGCACTACACACATAATAATCAAAGAGGTTGTAGCCTGGGGAGTTAGTACGACAGATGTAAGGGGTGATGTGGTTGCAGAAATTTTCTGACACTCATATCTGGGTTCTGCTTGTGTGGCATGGGTTCACCAAGCAAATGAATGTACTTTATTTATTTTGTAAAAATACCAAAATGTGGTACAAGGTGAAAAGCAGGGATGGAGGAGGCTGGTCTTCAATCTGTGTTATCTTAAATTTAGCTACCCACAATTACTGACCCAAACATACCACAGTATTCCTTACACCAAAACAACACATTCTAACTTATCATTCTTATTTATCATTCTTACCACAATACCTCAAAGTTTTTATGAAGTCCTAACTAGTTCCTATATGTAAGATCGGTCTGTCGGGTGGGGAATAGAAATAATAATATTTAAAAAAGGAAACTACTCTGAATGATTACAATTTATATACAAGAAACTAAACATAATAAAGTTAGTAATAAAACACCTCAGAATCCTTAACTGGACAAAATTAATGCAGGACTTAAATAATTCAAGTAATCATTTAATCGAGCACTCACTGAGGTACACCTTCATTCAAAAAAAAAAAACACCATCACCACCAACTACAACAGACAACTAATAATAGTAGAAGAAGAAGAAGAAGAAGAAGAAACACACCTTCTAAATGTTTGGGATTTACCCTAACCCCCTACCCCCCATTAAGTCAGGTTGAGACAAAATGTTGGTTTTTAATGTGGAAACCCAAGTTTTTCTGCTCAGGCTGCTGGTCTGAGCTGGTCTTAGCTTGTCTAAGCTGGTCATAACTTGTCAGAGCTTGTCTAAGCTGGACATAGCCGGTCATACCACCACTACGTAACAGATGTCACACAACGCTGGGGGGAATGCAAGGTAGAAGAGAAGGCTTCCAGCAGTTACTACATCTGCAGCATCCATCCCGACGGGGGAGGGGGGGGGGAAAACCCCATCCTCCTCCTCCAACCCTCTGAATGTTCACCCTCTGGAAGAAATACTATGGACTTATATTAAGCACCATGGTAGAAAATATTACAAAGAACAGGTGATGAGACAGGCCAATTCAACAAGAACAACAAAGCATTAGTTTCTGTTAACTGGTGGTTGTGAGGTCAATTCTTGTGCTGGGCAATACATAAGTTTATAGCGCAATAACAATTCTGTTTTTTAAAAAAAAAAGGGTGAAATACTGTTTAACATTGTGGAATAAACAAAAAAGCAGGTCACATGATTTAATTTTAAAATTTAATTTTAAAATTGATTTAATTTTAAAATGCTCCCTCCCAATAATCTTTACATTTTAAACTCATGAATTTAGTGATTTTTTTTTTTTCTGTTCTGTTAATATTCATATCCTCTGCTACTGGAATTCAGATAAAAATTCATGAATTTTATTTTGGGGTTTTTTTTTTTCTGGCATTTTCAGCAGATTTCCTTGGATTAACCATTTGACAACTTGCTTCAGAGATCACATTTTAAAATTGATTCCCAGGTGATTTACGCTTTTTTTTTCTTTTCCTCTTTTATTAATAAGTGAATAATTTGTTTCTGCTTTGATGCTGTGGTCTTGCTTTGCTACAACGTTTTAAAAACTGAATTATTATTCATGACTTCCACAATTCATAAAGCTCCTGAAACCTCAGAAATTACACTTGACTGACATGAGCAATAAAAAACAAAAATTTTTGGCTATATCCAAACTTCTTACCAAAAACATCATGAGAAGATAAAATCTGACTTCATAAATATTTAACTTCTTGTTCATATTCCTTAAAAGATATAAAACTCATTGACTGTATGAAAACACCCTCTTTCCATAAATTCTTAATTCTATACAGAGTAAGTAGTAAGATTTGTTCCTTTTAGTTTGCGGTAGGTTGAGGTTGTGAAAATTTGGTCTTGTAAAATAAAAATATTCAAGTCATCGACAAAGGAAAAGCAAAGAAAAAAGCAGATAAAGTGTAAATTCAAAATATTTATATTCCAGAAATTGTTGACATGTTTTACAAAAATTAATTCTCTCTTTTTTGTATTCCAGTTTATTCTTATTAAGACAGTTTTTAATATAGACTAAACACAGAAAGATTTTTTAATGAATTCCCTTACTAATCTGATTGCAGACTGAGACTATCATATGGACTGTTTACTTGATATGTTTTTATTTATTCATATCTGGCACACAGACGTAGCAGCATACAAAAATATGTGCTAATATTTACCAGAAAATCTTTTAGCTCTATTTGAAAGTGTGTTATATGAAGAGTATAATTATACCTCTAATAACTTAAAAACTATATATGCTTAAATGCTGAAACCTTTCAGCTTGATAATTTGTTTTAAATGCTGTGTAATTTGTATTTTTTTCCATAAATACTAAGTCAATTATATTTTATTTTTAATTGGTTTTCATTTAGTAGGAGGATAGTAACTTATTAATAATTTTCACTAAAAAAGGGTTTTATTTTGTCTAAAACTGATTAATTAATAAATTACATTCTAATAATACATTTGTAGCTTAATGTCTTGCTGCCTTATCCCATCTCTCTCCATAGGTCCTCAATATGTCCTCTAAAGGTTTAATTTTCTAAGCCTTCCTTCATCAATATGTGTCCAAGGAATTTCAGTTATCTTTTTTTTATTCTGAATGTAAGTGTTCTTTTTAAGTTGATATTTTCTTTAAGATTTCCTTCTTGCTTACTTGCTCCGCCTATGCAATTATTAGTATGTTTCTGTAGAACCATATTTTTGTTACCCTTCAGTTTTCCCTGATTGTCCTGCATTCACCGCCATATAAGAGAATGGATATTACACAGTCATCCTGCATGCCTTTATTTGTTTCTAATAAAATACTAAATCTTAATTTTAATTAGATTTTTAAAGTTTTTCTTCACAAACACTAGAAGTTAAGTATGTTCAACTTGTGTTACAAATCAGCATTTATTCTCTTTTTCCTTTTGCAAATTAGAAAAGATTATGAAAAATTCTGTTACAAAGAGTGCCATTCATAATTTCATACATAAAAGTTTAAAAAGTGATATTAACATCAGATACTATTCAATTTAATATCTGTTGAATTCAACTTTAGGTGTCCTGTGCTGGTCTCCTTTGACAAACCTATCTTTGTCTTATGCACAAGAGAAAAGGTAAGTATTTATGTTAGCCTCTGCATGCAGATCTTTTACTTAAGGATCTCTTGTTACATCTCTTCCTCACAGTAGTAATCCTCTACCTTGAGTGGCTCTTGAGACTTGTATTGGAGAACTTTAGTAAAAAAAAGAAAAAAATAGTCACTCTGCTTTCTAGCATCTAGATAAACGTGTACTTAGATGATGCAGTGTCTTTTATAGCCATTACTATAATAAAAGAATGTCCTTTGTGAACTGTACAAGCTAAATTTTTATATGGTTGATGGTAACTTGGGAAATATTTGGAATACTCCTAGATTTATTGATTTTCTTTTTTTTATAGTTTTTTCATACTGGAATTAACCCAATACAAGACTCAAGGTAGAGAGTTACTGTTAAAATGGTAATGATGAATGATCTTTGTGATATGAATGAAAGAGGAGGTATTAGGAAGTGAAAATTATAAGGATAAGGAGGATAGATAATATTTGATTCATGACTTGAGGTTATAATGGTTGCGATGGATAAATTGTCGCCTAAATTAAGCAAACATGAAAATAACACTGACATCTCATTTTACAGATATATTTACCAAAATTATACAAAAATATCTTGAAATACTAAAGAGTAAATTTATTCAATAAAATCACCATCAGCTTCCACCATAGCCTCCAGACAACTTTGGAATTTCCTGCATCTGTTCTGGACAGTTTACTTTTTTAAGTTGGTGAATGCTGCCATAATGCTTACATTCAGTTCATCTTTGGTGTTACAAGGAGTTTTGTTGGTTGCTCACTCAATTGTGCCCCACACATAGTGATCAAGGGGTTTTGCTGTCTGGGGAGTAAGGGATGATGTGGTTGCAGAAATTGTCTGACAGCTATGACTAGGTACTCCTGCTAGTGTGGTATGGTGTAGAGTCTTGTTGCCAGACATAGGGCCTTCCAGCAGTCATCCTCTTGACCCACAGCACCACTACCTCCCCAAGGCACTTTATATCTGCCTCTGTGTTGATTCTGAGGCTCCCACTAACAAATTCGAGTGAGTTTTCTGAGCTGCCATACCTTCGTAATCACCATTAGACTCATCCAACTCTTTCTAAATCCTCTGCTCTATCTGCACATTGACACAAAACACTCTGAAATGTTTATATTGAAGCTTCCAGCATGAATGCCAAGTAGTACAGCATGCAGTCTCCAAATTTATGGTGGAGTGAATTGCATCATAATGCTTTTTTTCTCACAGATGGTGCCCAACTGAACCTGCTATACTGTGCAGTTAAGAAAATCAAAAACAAACAACAAGCATGCAAGAAATTAAGAATATAAAATGACGACAACTTTTCCATTTTGCACCCTGAAGTGTTTCTAGAAGGCACCCATTTGGTAGTCTGCTTCCCACAGTGGCAAACGTTTGATAAAACTTTGTCTAAGGTTAGCTGTATTATCTATTACACTACATCTTAAGTTTTTAGCTCTCTTTATTCTTCTTCTTCTTTTATATGCCATATCCCTTCAGCATCTGCGCAATCATGACTCTCCACAACATCCTGCCTTTTGTAACCCTTTGACCCTGCTTTGCCATCCATTCGTACAAACTTATAGATTACTCTCTATTTTCCTTTGCCCCTCCTTTCTTCAACATGTCCTGTGAGTGTTAAACTTTTCAAATCCTCTTTCCTAATAATATGTCCCAGAAATTTTATTTATATTTTATTGATTCCCTTACATTAGATGTTCCATTGCTTATTGTATACACTAAAAATGTAGTAACATTTATTAAGTCTGTTTTTATTTCATTTCTTGACTATTACCTTCTTATTTCCTTAAAAAAGAACAACACATTACAAACAATTCCAACACATTACCAACAAGACAAAACACTTGATTTTATGTATGTTTATTTCACTAAGGTAGCCAGATGCTGATCACATCTACACAGTTACCTGTCCTAGAAATTTCAATTCTGATTATAAGAGCAATGGCCATTTTGTTCAGATTTTCTTTAAAACTTTTCTCATTCCTCACATATTCCATCCATAGTATTTCAGTATCCTTGGACCATATCTCTGTCGCCTCAAGTTTCCTATTCATCTTTGAGGAAATTCTTTAGCATTCACTGCCATATTCAAAGAATTGATATTACATAGCAGTTCAGCATTTTTTCTTGGTTTCTAACTAAAAATTTCTTTTTTAAAAATTTGCATAACTTTTGGAATGCATCTTTCAGAATTCCTATGCATCTTCAGATTTTCATCATATTTTTCTGTTGTCTGTTATAAATCTTCTTAGAAAAATAAATTTCTGTACCTGCACATCTTCAATTTGATGTCTATCATTTGTGAGGACATTGTCCAGCATTCACTGCCACATAAGAGGATTGCTATTACATAGCCATTGAGCAATCTTAGCTTTGTTTCCAACAAACTTTTCCTGTTCCTTAATACTTTGTTTAGTTTTTGAAGTCATATTTGTTTTTCCAATGCATCCTTTGGATTTCCTTGTTATATTTTCCATCATCTGTTACAACACTTTCCAGACAGTTAAATTTTTGTACATGCTCAATTGCGATGTCTTCAATTTGTAACTTGCATCTTGGGCTGACCCTCTTGTTAATGGCCATACATTCTGCCTCCTTGCAGTTGATGGCTTGTCCTTTCTTACTGCTTTCTTTTCCTACCTTATATACTAACTTTGAATATTTTTTTTTGTCTACCATCAACATAGTGTCATTAGCATATCTTATTTTGTTAGTAATAAATCCTGGTTGGACTTATAGTTCTCTAGGGATTGTTGTGCTATATAGGCTTATCAACATTAGGATGTCATTATTATGATGTACAATCAGTTCTATTTTAATACTGGACATTTGATTTCACAGTGAGGATCTCAAATTTTGGCTCCAGGAAAATGTGACAGAAACATGTAATATCAAAGATTCAAAACTGCAAGCAAAAGCTAAAGAGATCATGCGGACAGTAAAATCTGTGTCTGAGCAGCAAGAAGAAGTTATGAAGAAGCTGAGCAATGAGCAAATGAAACTTGAAGAAGAAATCAGTGAGTATCTTTGTCTTTGTCTTTAAATTCTCTGGTTGAACATGTTGAAATGGAAGTAAAGAGTCTGTTGAGATTGGAGCGGGAACAGCTAACCAATTACTCTCCCAATAACTACAGGAATAATAAGGAGAGAGTCTTGCATAGCCCCTTGGTGGGGGTGGTCTTGGGGCAACAGTGTCAACTCTATAATAAAGTTACCTCCTTCTCTCTTGTTTTATCTTGTCAGGTTATTGCTAATTGTTTTGTTTGAAGATAAAAGACATCAATAAAGAGAATTTTAAACTTAACTATTTTATTTATGTTGATGCATACATCTCTAACTATCCAGTGGGTTTGTTCTCTCACCCTGCTGGAGAGCAGATCCAGACATGACAGAGAACATGACTACATTGTATGATGGTTTAGACTTGACTACACAAAAAACCTTTCTCTGTTTATCATTCCCATGTTAGTTCAGCCAATCAAAATTGACTTCCTTTGTTTTGTCCTGTATCTGACTTCAAAGGTGAAATTGAGAAAGTCAGAGCAAAAATATGTTTCTCTAAAAATAATAGTCTGCTAAACTATTATTTAACAAGAAGGGAAAGAGACAGGAGGTAACAAAAAGATAACACTGCCTCGAAAATCACAGCAACTTGAGGAACAAAATGCCCATGAGACTGATTTCACAAGACACCGTGTCTTGCCACTTGCTGAATGTTCTTTGCTCATAGCTTTTATTAGCATAAGGCATTTTAAAAACACCCAGATCTTAACCAGTTGCACAGAGGCCCATATCTAGCTAGACATCCCAAACTCTCCTGCAGCTAATTATTTTTAAGCAGTGTTTTAATTTGGCCATCATGTATGACTGCAGGCCTACTGGAATCTTTTTGGCTTTCCAGATCAAAATTTCCATGTCTGAACCTAGAGAACCACTTATGCTATGGCAACATCCCCATAAATGGCACATATCTGTTTTGCTGTTTGTATACATTTTTTTCCTTTCTGGAAAGAAAAGAACATAAAATGATGAAAATGCATTTCATTTTCCTGTTTTTATTTTTAATGTACAAACATTTAAAATTCTCAATCCACACACAAATCATATGCAAAGACAAATTAGACATTTTTTGTTTCAACCTATTATTAATATCAAATATTGCTAGTCATTGTTAATATTTTATTTGCATTACTTCCATTTTCAGTTGCTATTCATTGCAACTACCTACCCTGTCAATCTACAACACTCAGTTAACAACACAAAGTGGAAATAAAGAATAAGGTTTTGGCTTATGAAAATTAAAGTCAAAACTTATTAATAATTATCCTGGTCCTGAGTCTTTAAATTCTCTAAAAGATATGCTTTGCTCTTTGATGCTGTTTGATTCATTACTTCAGTTCTTAAATTTAGTTATTAAGTTGAAAAATTGATAAGATAAAGTTTAGTTTTATTTATTATTTTTTTTACTAATATTCATCCAATGAAAGGCACAAGAGCCACTCAAAATAGAGAGTTACTGTGTGGTGTTGTATGAGTGTAAGAAAGAAGTGAAGAACATGGGGTAATGCAGAAAAGATAATGATTAACTCGAGACTTGAAGAGATAAAAATTGTAGTGATTGGGAAAACATCCTGCCAGGAGTCTGTTCCACAAAGCAGCAGTTCTTGGGAGGCAGCTGTCTAAATGGTACTTACTTCTTCCTATGGGAATATGAAAGGAAAAGATAATGGTCAACGCAAGACTTGAAGAGGTCAAGGTTGTAGTGACTGGAAAACATCCTGCCAGGAGTTTGTTCCACAAAGCAGCAGTTATTGGGAAGAAGCTGTCTGAATGGTACTTAACAATGGAATACAAAAGGAAAGGATGATTCCTCTTTTGTAACTGGCATGCTGGGTCCAAGTTACAAAGGACACTTGCCATGGAAATATCAATAAATTAGCAAGAGGCTTGCAATGTTTCTTCTGTGGGAAAGGTGTTGTATGATGGAAATAATTCATCACCCACAGGGCCATGTAGAAACTTTTGAACTCTATCAAGACAGGCAAGTGAAGAATGGTCAGCTCAGATATGATAGCAATACTCTATTTTGGGTCTGATCTGGCTCTTATAAAGATAGAGCGTAGCAAGTGATGTCAGATACTTACTGAAGTGGTACCAGGAATTGACTATTTTTCCAGCATCTTTAGTAATGGATTGTATATATGGGTTCCATTTGAGATCTGTGGTGTGATTGAATCACAATAGTTGTTGAATAAATGGTTGTTCTATCCATGAGAGAACTATTATTCATCATAACACCGGGAAACAAAAAAAAAACATTTCCAAATGATTTAGGACAATTTTTCACTTGTGAATCTGAAAATGACATCCGTTTCTCTCAATCAGGTCATGTTTTTGTGCTATGTTGAGTTTTTAAAAATCCAATTTTATGACTAAATCAATTATATTTTTGTGACATTATCAATTGAATTTTGTTAATCTTTCTCATACAAAATGAGAGAAAAAAATTGTTATTATTATTTATTAATTAAATATTACAAATATTGATTACAATAAATTGAATAGTATACATTGATAAATGTAAGTACATATAAATTGCATGTTATGTCATCATTGTTCAATATTCAGGGCTTGAAATTCAAACCCTTAGAATTATCAGCGGCAGAGGTGTCTCTCTTCAAAGTCCAGCAGTAATCAGCCATTATGACTGCATTCCAATGCCCCTGATACTGGGTCTCTATCTCTTTCATGTTCTGATGGAATCTCTCCCCACTGTTCATCCTCATTGATCCCAAATTCTCAGGAAACCAATCCATATATGAGAATGAATAATGCATTTTGATGCTCATGTTTTATCTGAGGTTTCTGAAAGCAGTCAGAATATTGATGACAAGTTCTGCATAGTTCCTGGCCTTGTCATTGCCAAGAAAGTTCTTCACAACCAGAACAAAACCCTTCCATGCCTCCAGTTCCACTTCATTCATTGAATTTTCAAACTCTGGATATCTGATGAGCTGCCAGATTTGACAACTATCAATAATGGCATCTTTCAACTTCTTCATTGTCAGTTCTGAAAAAGCCTAGCACAAGTCAGTGAAGCAGCTACTATCCTTATCCAGAGCTTTGATGAACTGCTTGATCAAGCTGAGCTTGATGTGCAGCAGTGGGGAAAGTATCTTGTCTCTATCCTCCAGAGACTTATTGATGATATTTGTTATTCTGCAAGGCATCAATTCCTCCCCTGTTGGGGAGGAATTGATGCCTTGTTCTTTGTTCGTGTAATGCTGAGCATTGTCCCTACTATCCCATCTGCATAGAAAGCATGGATACTTGGTGAACATTGACTGTCGTCCCAACAAAGATTTCAACATCTTCAGGTCAATGTGAATAAACCACTCATGTTGATCATAATGAATTTTCTCCAGAACATACTTCACTGCTTCATAGTTCTCCTTCATTATAGTTGAGTTAACGAGGTGTACGGAGAAAAACTGGTTGCCATTGTGCAGCTTAAAACTTTTCAGTGATTGTTTGTCACTATCAATGAATAGTCTTCAATCTTTGGGTTCATACTGTGGCACTCCAATTTCGTGCACAAGCGGCACAATATTTGTACAGTCCTTCTCGTCAGTAGTACCCTTCTAGTATGAAGACAATCAGGACCTACCACAAATTCCTTTTCTTTATTATTTATTGATTGCCATGATTTACTGGGAAAGATGGTGAAGTGTTTCCTCATTGCTAAACCTGCTATTTAACCCATAGATAGAGGGAAGAGCTAGATTCATACTTATCCCAAAGGTACTAGTGCAAAAGCAAATGCAACAGATTATCTTGGTATTTGAACTTGGCTTGCTGATTCCACATATACACTACCTGTACATCCCCACTACTTGTGCTTGTAGACGCGTTTTAAGGGACGCTAAAAAGTGTAATTATTTTAGAAGACAGTTAATAATTTTGACTGCAGTGTAATCATCTCTTGTTCTTCAATGTTTTCAAGTAATTAGAAAAGTTAATTATCCAAAGTTTCCCTAATTTGCCAGAAGGCAGTGAAAACATTAGATTGAAAGCGTTGGCTAATCTGTTTCTTGTTAATTCTTTTGCCAGGAAAAGCAATGCAAAGTATAGGAGTCTCCAATGATGCAGTCATTAAAGTGGAGCGAGGTGTCCCTCCAGAAGCCATGGCTATGCCATGTCCTGATGAAGACTTAAAACTACAGTTGCTTTCAGAGTTCTTTAAGATAGATGAGAATTTTGAAGACAGACTACAGCTGTTGAAAGATCAGTATACTGATGTTCTGAGGTAATTATACTGTGGAAATAAGTTTTACATTTTATTTAAGATAGATCACATTTGGCCAAATAGTGAATGGTTGATCTAACTAGCATGAATTTAGGTTTGTTATAACACAGTTTCCCTTTTCTGTTACTTTTGATCTGATAAATAAAAAATAATAAAAGCATTGAACACTAATTTGTTCACCTTAACATCCACATTCATTTATATGCTTTTACAGAATTACATGAAAGAAACAATCTCTTCCCATGGCAAATTTCATCATATTCTTTTTAATCATTTCACTCCAAGAAAGGTAATAAAGCCACTAGGATGCAAAGGGTTACTGAGTTAGATAAAATGAGAAAAAAATCTACTATTAAGCAGAGAGGACAATAAAAGAACAAGAATTAATCTCATAGACGTGTATATGCATTTATAGCGAAAGTGTATTTTTCAGACACAGACGAATAAGCAAGTTCAAAACATAACATTCAAAAACCAGCTGCAGACATGTTTATATCTCAATCTTGATTCTTTTTATGCCCTTCTGAGCTTGAAACAAGTCCAATTATCAACTCATATATCTGGTTTCCTAGTTACTGTATTAAAAACAAATAAAAAAAATTGTCTGAAAATGAAATGTTTTTCCCAAAATAATTAGCAGGTGAGTAATAAGGCAGAAGACAAAGATTGACATTGCATTTAAGCTTTTGAAGATCAAAGTCGACTGGAAAGCAAAAAACTTGAAGAGAGTTCCACAAGTGAGAAGTGTGAGAGAAGAAACTATCATCATAGAACTTATGGTTTCATCTCTAAAGCATCTGCTATGTTCCTTCAGGATATTAGTGATCATGGTTCTCCACAAGTTCTATCATTTTTTTAATCATTTCACCACCAAGCAAAGAAATAAAGCCACTAAGATGTAATGGGTTACCAAGTGTGAGAGAATATGAGAAATAAATACATAATTAAGAAGAGAGAACAATAAAAGAACAGGAATTGAGAAGACAGAAGATAACGATTGACATTACATTTAAATTTTTGAAGATCAAAGTTGACTGGATGGCAAGAAGCCGGAAGAGAGTTCCACAAGTTAGAAGTGTAGTAGAAGAAACTGTTAACATAGGACTTACAATTGAATCTCACCATATCAACTGTAAAATGAGATCTAGCTATTGTACTGGGCTTAAGATCTAGGTACCATAGAGGAAATTTCATCAGACAACGGGAAAGCTACAGTGATAGAAGCTGAGATGCCAGATTAGGACCAGTAACATTGCATATTCTTCTTTGTATTTTATCTAGAATCCTTAAATACATAGCACCAAATCAGATGTGTCAATAATACATGGATTAGTAGTAGATATAAATGTGTTCTGGTGACAAAAATTGTCTAAAATTTCTCACTCTAAGTGAAATTTGTCTTTTTATTATCCCTCACACTTGCTTTTTTGCTATTCATTTACATATTTAGATAGATTGCACAATGTTTCCCTCTTACCGTCAATATATTCTGTGAGTATGAAACTCTCCAACTCCTTTTTACTCATTATGTGTCTGAGACACTTCAATTTTCTCTTTTTGATTCTAAGTATAAGCATTGTTTTTGTTCCCATTTCCCTTAAAACTTCCTCATTGCTTACATGCTCCATTCATGATATCCTCAGTATTCTCCTTCAGAAACATTATCTCTGTTGCTTCAATTCTCATCTTCATATTACAGCACTCTTTTCTTAGTTTCTGTTGCTGGGCTCAATTGATGTGACAAACACATAAATATAAAAATATATAAATATCTTTATTATTCAAGTTGAGGCAAATGGGTAGAGTGAGGATTGCACATACAGGAATTGGCGGAGTGAAATTCTAGTCAGCCTCTTTGTCCTGATCAAGAATCGAACGGTTTTTATAACTTTTGAACACCCACGCAAATTCACGTGGCTACACCGTCTTCAGGTATGTTGCCAGTGCAACTTCATGTGGCCATGCCTCTTCCAGCAAGCACCCTGTTTATTCAAGGATCAGGACACCTGTGCAACCTCTTTATTTTAGCCATTGGATGCATTTCCTGTTTATGCCAGTTCCGATTTCTGCTCACAAATTGATACAGCAGAAGGTCAAAAGTCTTGACAGCCCTTGGAGTGAAAATTTAAACTTCCTGTTGAAAATTGTGCCACTGAGGTCTTTAGCTGTTGCCTTTTTTTAAATCATTTCACTCATAAGAATGGTGATAAAGCCACTAAAATACAAGGGGTTTCTGAGAGTAAAAGAATCTGAGAAAAATCATTATTTAGGAGAGATGAGAATAAAGGAACAGGATGCAAGGAGACAGAAGATAATGACTGACATTGCATTTCATTTTCTGAACATTAAAGTTGACTTGAAAGCAAGAAGTTGGAAGAGAGTTCCACAAGCAAGAAGTGCAAATGAAGAAACTATTAGCATAGAACTTACGGTTACATCTGGCAATTTCAACAGTGAAATTATGAAACCTAATTGCCAATCTAATTCTTCCTCTTCTTTTATGTGCCTTCAGGTCATAGGCTATCATGGACCTCCACATCTTCCCGTCACTTGTAGCTCTTAATACATTTTGTCTTTTTGTTATTTCTCCCAAACAAAACATGAAAAGTTCATGTCACATAGTTTGAAAGAGGAAAACACAGAAGGGTCTACATGTTTTATATCCTAGAGCTGCTGCTGATACAAGTTTCATTAAGAGCTGCTACTGCTACTATGTTTAAGGGCTGCTACTGATATTAGGTTTATTAAAGCACTACAACAGCAATAATCAATGCATGAAATTAAGTAATTTTAAGGAATAGAAAAAATCTTTTTGCTTTTTGCATATCTTCACATGTAAATATATAATCCTTGACAGTCAATTTATTAAAAATTGTGATAATAACTGGATAGTTACTTCAACATGTACTAGCAGAGCATGACAGTTATCAGATGCCAAATGTGGAATGGCTATAGTCTTGTAAGAATACAAAAAGCAATTATCTCCCTTTTATTGTGACATCACTTCATAGAGTAACGAAAATAGCCAGACTGTCAATCAACTTCTAGGAGTCAAACATCTGTCTGGACCATCCAGCTGCCACTTGGGGCAGCTTACAAGCCCATGGTGACATTTTCCTTTGGGAATATATCTTCACCAGATATAGAAACTATCTCCAGCTTGCAGCCCTCATGTTGGGATAAACTCACCTGTGTAAGGAATATGTCTGTGCTCATGACATAGAAGATAAATCCAGCCTGCTTGAATCTCTGTTGGGAATCCTAAATATGGCTTCTCCAGAAACACAGAAGAATCCTCAAACAGCTCAAATTTCAAATGAAAATTATCTTTATCTCTTTGCCATTTGTGTACTGTTTGTGTGTTATACATGTGTTATAGATGTGTATATAATTTTGTGTATGACTTTGCAGCATGAAACTCTCTCTGAGGAAAATGCATGTTTGCCATTCCTCTCATTTCAGCTATTCCATTCCATGCTTGAATTAAGGTGTTATTATATCACCGATACAATAATGCCCTTAATGGGGGAAATGAAAATCAGGAGAATATTCTTTTCTTCCATAGCTCACCCATTATCTGGTGACTTAATATAATAATAGCATTAATACCCCATTAGTGATTTTCTTCTCTTATATGCCATATATCTTCAGGATGTGAGTGATCATGGCTCTCCACAACATTCTGCTCACTGTAGCTCAAAACAACATTTAACTGTTTACCATAGCCCTTTGTCCCTGCTTTTGCTATCCATTCCCATAAACTCATGAGATAGATTACTCTCTATATCCCTTTCCCCTCATTTCTTCAGTATGTCCTGTGAGTGTTAGATTTTTCAAACCCTCTTTCTGCATAATGTGTCCCAGAAATTTCAGCCATATATTTCATAAGTCATCTGAGATTGGACAATAAATGCCAAGAGGAGTTGAATGGTGTGTAGATAGGAAGATAGAAAAAATTGTAGCTAACGAAAGGTACACAAATCGATACCCGATCAGTATCGGCTGAGTCACTATGGAGAGGGAGTATGATGTTGAAAGACCTGAAACTCCTAATGAACCTCGGCTAGAAACATCACTGATGATGATGTATACCAAAGCATCCAATAGATGTATTTTATGAAACCAGCTATTCTTTTATTGATTACCTTATAGTGGATGTTTCATTGTTTATTTTATACACTAAAAATTTAGTAGCATTTGTTGTATTTGTTGTTTTTTGAATATTAACTTCTCATTTCCTCATTTTATTCAAATGTTATTGAAGAGCTGCATGATTAGTGGCAACAAATCACTCAAAATAATGGTGAATATATCATTGTCTAAAATCGAATTTTACTTTATTTTTAAGAACAAAATTGATAAACAATAGCAAAAATTATTGATGACTCATCCTAATACCTTTATTTGTGTTGTCCTAAATAAGTGGCCAATTTTTAAACTTTCCCACAATGTGTCTAATCCAAAATAGAGTTGACAAAAACGTAATTATATAGTGGAACGAAATATTTAAATGATTTCTTTTTTTTTAATTTTCTATTGTTAGTTATGGAGAAAATGGTGGATGGAATGAGTCAGATCATTTAGAATTTGTGTCTGTATTGAATCAGTATGCAATAGACATGCCTCAAAGAAACATGCTGGTCTTTGATCGTTTACAGAGACAATTTCCTGAGAGAAGTACCAATGAATTGGTAAGTATCATCAAAGAAATGTCTATTTCTTTTCCAAAATCTTTTTACTCAGTGAGTAAGAAAATACTTCAAAGCCACAAACTCTCATCTCTGGAAGATAAGAAATTATTCTGATGTGTAATAAATGCTTTTTTGGTACCAATATTAAATAAAAGAGGAAGCGAAAAGTATGCATTATGGGAAATATTACAAATTACAAAGATAAAGTTTGTTTTTTTTACATCTTGGGAAGTTTATTTTACTGTGATAGTTACTCCTACACTTTGAGAAGCTTATGGCCATATCACGTTGAAACAATGGTTCTCTTATGATCACTGAAGTTAAGCAATGTTGAGCCTAGTCTGTACCTAGATGGGTGACTGCTTAGTAATTCCAAGTGCTATAAGCTTGGATGTACAAGTAAGGTAATGGATAACAGCTGAGTTCCAATCAAAGGGCTGAGTTCCAATTTCAGTTAGGTTCATTATATTCATGCAAATACCCTTGGGAAAGGTATGAATCTACCTCTTCTCCCCACCAGCTATGGTTTAATTAGTAGAATGTATATGAGTAAATCATTATTATTGCCAAAAAATTCTTACAATCTAAAAGTATTTTCTGGTTTTAAAATAACCAGCAAAAGTTGATAAGCTGTAAAAAACAAATTAATCACTCAAGCTAAAGTTTGAGCGTTGAGAGCTAACGGTAAACAAATAATTAAATGTAACCATAAAAAGACAAAACAAACGCAAATTTGGTTTTTGTTGAGAATTTAATCCATGACATTCAAAAATGGTAAAAAAATTTAGTTGTGTTAAGAAAAATAAAATTAGGGTAAAAGATAATACTAGCAGATAAGACTTATGATAATAATAAAAATATTTCAAGCTATTATTACTACTAATAATCTTCATCTATAAACTGTGTTCCTTTATGATTCAGGTCATCCTGACTCTCCACAACTTCCTATCCTTTGTAGCTGTTAGTAAGGTTTGTCTTTTGGTTAGCACATCTATAAGTCCAGAAAGTACCTGCCATGCTTTATCTTTAAAAGAATCAGATTAGACCAAAATTAGTCTCTTGGTGCTATAGTGGCTCAATCCTGACATTGCAAACATAGAATTTAAAATCATTTACAAGGTATTGCGGGAAGGCAGTGAGTTATTTTCTCACAGATGCAAGTCTATTGCTATTCTATTGTTATTTCCATGGAAAATGTTCAGATGTGATCCATTCTGTAGTTCCACCAGACCCCACCTTTACATTCTGGATATTCCATGCTAGTTCACCCTCATTTTCTCAAGAACTATTATGTTAAGTAACAAACTCCCACATAGATACTCTCCTCTATACTTCACTCTTGAACTCTTCTAGTTAAGGATCAATCATTATCTATCCTCCTTATTCTCATAATCTTCACTTCCTACCACATTTATATCACACATGTTATTCAGTAATGCTCTGTCTTGAATGGCTCTTAAACTTTGTATTGGGCATAAAAAAAGAAAATTTTTAAAAATATTATGTTTTTTTTTAACAAGAGTTAAATATATATAAATATATCATATGTAAAAATAGATGTATGCAATTTATGGAGATGGTAAAGGTGTGAAAAAAGCAGGTTGTGGAAATTTATGCTGGATTCATTTTGCAAAAAATGATACTCTATGGTCTAGTGAACCAGATAGTTATCAACTCAAGATATTACTTAGAAATAACTAATATTATACAATGTGGGGAAATAGCTAACATACTCATAATATTCAAATCAAACACAAGTTTGATTACGTTAGTCATTTTGTTTGATGGGTGGCTATAATGAAAATGTTTAAAAGAATTATAACAGTCACAAGTCACAGTCAGTCATTGGGAAGGAAATATACTTTATGGCACTGAGAAAGGCAAGAAATTATGTGGCAAAACAAAATTAAATTCCACTAATCATAAAGTTATGTGCCATGTGTGATACATGCTTAGGCGATTATATATCTTTCAATACATGACTGACGAGGTAGATTTTTTCCTGCAGTAGGTTGCCATTTCTTTCTGCAGTAGACCAGTTGCCATCTAAGGCTATAAAACCCAGTCTGTCCTGCTATAATAAGGTGATGTGTATGTGGCAAAATAGAAAGGATGCCATATGTTAAGAGTTCAATAAGGAGAATCAAATGATTTATTTAAACAAGTATTGCTTCTAATAAAAACAGTTGAAAACAGCAACTGATAAAAAAGTTTCTGGATTTAGTTAAGAGGATTAGTTATTCATCAGAATAATATGAATCTGCACATTTATTTATTGATAATGCCAAAATTGTTAGAGCTTGGCTGAAAAAGTTTTACTTATCTGTTGTATTCTATATTTACAGAATTGTCTAAATGAAAATTTTAAAAATTCTTTGGAAGTTTGCAAACAGTTTTTCATACAGTTTTTCATTGAGACAAATAAAAATTTCCAGAAGGAAGTTGGCTCAACAATGGTAGAGGATATTGGAATGGAAATGTTGTGTTAAAATAAAGTTAATATTGGAAATAAGAATTATTTTTTTGATTTTTACTTACTAAAGAGAATGAACTTTTACATTATCCAATCCACCCTTTTGCTGTTGAAATAGTTAAATGCAACTGCCTCTTCTATTCCAACAGCTTCTTCTCTTACACTTCTTGACAGGGAAACTCCCTTCCTCTTACTTGCTTCCCTGATAACTACAATCTTCAAAAATTTAAACGTAACATCAATCATCATCTTCTGATGTCCTGATCTCTGTTCTTTTTAGCCTTTCCTCACCCCCCCTATACCCAGTCTTTTCTCTTACATTCATGCTCTGTAATCCCCCTGTGTACTAGTGACACTCCCACCTTGCTTGGGATAAAAAGCTTAAAAAAAATTATGTGCTATTCCATTAGAAGCTGACATTCAACAAACAAAGTCTACAATCTAAACAAGTATAGTAAAAAAGAAGTAAAGTTTCTCAATTTTTTGTTCTCTTTGTCTTTATTCTTGTGGTAATAAAATAATTACATCCCATCTCCCCTCTTGCTTGTAAATATCCATTACAATAAATATAACATTTTCAACACCAAAGCTGAATTAAATCTAATAAAGCTTCATAAGTTTCTACTTGGTGTTGTTATTATATTACAATTGCCCATGTAACCAGCTTTGCATTGCATTTTCACAATGAAATGACAAGACTCATGGAATTGGTGCCTACTATAATATAGGACATGTAACAGGTGAGCGCTATGGAAGAAAGCTTTATTCTTCCATTTGTCTTCCCATTATGGGCATTATTATTACCATGATATAATGACACCACAGTTCATGGATGGAACAGAATGGCTGAAAGGAAAAAGAAAGACAAACATGCTTTGTTCTAAGGGAAACTTTTATAATACTAAGACATGCACAAATTATATATACATGTCTCACCCAGAGAAATTACATCACATATATCTACACATCAAAGCAAAGTGTAAGGAGAAAAAAAAAGGATGGGTCTTATATATTATATGAAGATATTCCTATGTCTGGAGAAACCATTTTTAGGACTCCAGATTCAAATGGGTTGGATTCATCTAAGTCCCAGATGAAAACAAATTCCATGAATAGGAAACAGCAAGTTTTGGGTTTTCCAAAATTGAGGACTGCAAGCTGAAGTTTTATTCTTTATCTAGAAAAGATATATTCTCAAAGGGAAATGGCACCCTATGGACTTGTAAACTACAGGAGAGGCAGATTCAGCCTCAGCCTGGGCCCTTTAACCCAGGCTAAAAGAAAGCAAACTTACATGGTGGCTTCTGTAAATAAACTGAATTTTGACTGCTGATATCATCACTGTATGTAGTGATGCCACAAAGTGGCTGACATGTCATCCACGTACTTTATTTCCATGAAGGGTAATAAGTGCCTTATTTATTCCAACGAACATATTCTAGCAAGATGAATTATGGGAACTCAAAGTAATAGGAAATTTAACAAGTGATCTGGAGATCTCTCAAGAGATGTTGAGGCATTCCATCTTTATAGCTGTCCATAACTTCCTGATATTTGTAGCTCCCTTATTTTACATAGGTAAAGATCTCCTCACTCAAATGTTTGTAATTGTATACAGTTGTATAAATGTGGTGGTCCTCAGAATGCTCTTCAAATCAATCCTGAGCAAGGCACTTGTGTCTAATGACATGGTTTATTATCCAGTTAGAATTTTATCCCATCTTTTCTGGGGTATATTTGGAATTTATGAATGGTTGCAAATGGTCATGAGGTAGTGCAACAGAGCAGTCACTGGCCAATGATGTGTTTAAGCAGACAAAGGGAATCAAACCATGCTACAGGAACACCTCCCAAACTATTATAGAACCACCGCTATCCTGCATAGTATCTTTGGGATATGTTTTATGGTGCCTGCATCACAAATGAATGAGTTTATCAGTTCAAAACAACTAGAACTTTTATACTTCATAATATGCCACATGTGGCCAGTCATCTAAGATCAGATTTGTAATCCCAGGTGTTTTATGGTGTTGACAGGAGCATCCTGGTGGGTTTTCTGCTCTCATATTACATGTAAGACAAAAAATGCGCAACTGGCCTGCTGGATATGTTTCTAATATTTCCTGCATTGAATGTTAATGTGATTTGAGTCAATGTTGTTTGTTTGTTATTGCAGACAATATCACCAGACATCTCAGGCCAGAATCATTAACGATTCATGATTAGACACTGCACTGTCTATGTGGGTAGTAATATTTTACATTAAGTATTTCCAATATCTATGTGACTCTATAAATCAAAGAATATTAAATGACACCAACAATTTCAGAAATGCAATGTCCCATTTTTCTCACACCTATTATCATGATCAGTTTGAACTTCAATAATTCATGACACCTTGATATAAGCTGCCTACTGTAGTTGGTGTTCACACTGACTCACCAGATGTTAAAGCACATGACATAGTGACAAACACCCCTTACCTTTCTATACTGTTATCCTAGCACTTTTGGCACATCAGTGTATATTGTCATGCCTGGTTGACTATTTTAACACTCCTATAGATAGAAACATGATGCTTTCATTGAAATTTGATTTTCATATGAATGGTTTATGAAACCAATGAACCTCTTACTTTAACCATATACTTAAATTTCAGCGTCAATGATCACTGTTATTAAACATGAAGAAATGCACACACATTTCTGTCAGTAAATGAACAAACAAAAAACAGAGCTTCATGTAGAAAAATTAAGAGACCTATTATTAATTCCATCTGATTCTGAAATAGTCTTTCACAAGATTTTCTTTATTGTCTTTGATCATAAATATCTGTTTTCTGTAAAGTGCATTGGTTGAATTTCATTCAGCCTAACATAACATTTGTTCCGTTTTTCATATTTTACAAGAACACACTTTCAGTTATTTTATTTCCTAATGTTTTCAGTTCAATACAAAAGTGTGTAAGTAGAGTTGAACATAAAAATTCTTATTTCTTTTTTCTGTTTTAAATTAACACACAGATTTTTAAGTACACATTTGGACATTAATTTCAAGTGAACCACAATCTGGAAGATGTCCAGAAAAGATAGTTTCTCCTTTCAACAAGATTTAAAACTGCACATCAATAGATATTTTTAACATGCAAGGTGGACACTATCATTTTGATATTACACAGTGGGCAAAAATGGCTCTTGTAAAATAGATAGGATGAAAATGGCAAAAGAAATTTGGATTCCTAATATAGAATAAAATCTACTAAACAATCAGTAAAAAACTAATAAATATTCTTCAAATAATATGGAAAACCAGACACTCTAAAAATAATTGTTTCTAGAGACTCTAATAAACTATAAATAATGACTCTTAATCTGGTCAAGTCGTTAGAATGTTCGCATTCTGACCATAAGACCCAGGTTTGAATCCCACCATGGTCGATTTGTCAGGAAGGAGACTTCCTGATGTTATTGGACTGGAGTTTCAATCCCAGTGTGCATCACTTTTGGAAAGTGCCTGAAAACCATACCATGGGTTGACACAAGCCTTGTGAGTGAAAATTGGGTGGATGGACCTCTTGGGTGCCGTTGATAGCTGTGCTAGCACAAAGTCACAAATCATAGTTGCAGTATAAATTACAGGTGGGCTCTGTAGGTGTTGAATAAGCACAAATGCACCTGAGTGAATATGAGTGGCCAGCTATACTGCTACTAATACTATACTTCAAGCAGTGCATAATCAACAAACTTAGACATTCATGCTTACAAAAAAGGTGTGTCAAAAGGATGTTATTTTTTTCCATTGACACTGCTATTATTTTGACTACCTTCACTCTTCAACAATGTTTATTGTTTAAAAAGTGATGATAAGAATTGTAATAAAATCTAAACATATGATGAAAGTGAATTTAATATAACTCTAAGTAAATATATAATTCTAAGTAAAACTTATGAAGGTTTATTTGACTAATTCAGCTTTAACACTGAAAACATTTCTTTTATTGTTGTTGGTTGTTACAAGTGAGAGAGGAAATGGGATGTGCTTATTTTATTACCATAGTGAATTTATACATTTTTTTTCATCTTGAGAATTTACAATAAAAAGATTAGCAGTTATTTATTTATTATTTATTTACAAGAATAATATTATATTTACAACATTCTAAAACCTAATACAATTGTATTAAAACTAATGCAATGCAATATTTATCATTTACCAATTTATAAAGAAATAAATGTGAAAACAATTTTTTTATTCATAAATTTATAAACATTTACTAAATTATTAAAATATGTGAACCAACTATAAGACAATTCTTCTTATTTACCATTTTATAAAGTTTGAATTGATTTGGGAATTAGTCAATGTTTTGCCAACCATTCCAATAAACAATGCACTAAATAAATAGTGTTCATTATTTTATTTGTATTAAGTAAAATGTATAAATTTACTTTCATATGTTTAGATTTTATTAAAATCATTGTTTTTTAAAATAATGAACATTGCCAAGGAGTGAAGGTAGTTAAAATAAAAACAGTGTCAATGGAAAAACAATCTTTAGATACTCTGCTTTTTTTTGATCTCGAAAGGTCCAAGTTTACCGCATAATCATTTATCACACACAATAGAACATTTTATACCTGAATATTTTTCTCCTTGATGAACATTAAATGATGCATCCATTAAATTTATCAACAATTTCTTTTCTCTGTTTTTCATGCTAAAAACGAATATTTTCTAGATGCATATGGCTGCCACAAACTTTGATGTAATTTTTGTCATACAAATTTTAACAGCAAATCCCATTTATGCAGATACACTCTTTCTCCAAATGTATCAACAATGAGTATAAATTTTAATTGTTTTTACTAACATTAAAATCATTTGTTCTTATTTCTGTGCTGTTTAAAGATTGTGTAAATAAACACTCAAATAAATAATGTTTATTATTTTTTGCTGTCGTTTCTTGAGATTAACAAAATATGAATCCTTAACCTATTTTAACAAATTTATGTGGCAAGAGCATGTCACGGCCGCCTTTGGCCACTCCCTATTTAGAGAGATTTTTTTTTCAGTTTTGTTTGACCATGTCTGCTGTTGGTCTCCCTTAACATAACACAGTGACTTCTCGCCTAATTCGAGGTCGGTATGTAGTGATAGGGGTACCATTGTTGTTTGTTTCCGACGAGATCATTAAATATGTAGCTGGTAGTGTTGTATTATCATCGTTGTAGTGATTGAGTTACCAATGTTTAACTTGGGCTAGGAAAGATGAGATTAAGGACAATGCGTGAAATCAATGTAATTTATACTTGACATAAATAGCACATAGAATGAAATACAAAACTGAACTGAATGATTCCAAAACATAACAATTAGATTTATTAATGTTTGATATACATGCATGCGAACTGAAAAGGTAGGACAGAGTCGTGTCCCTTTGATTAGGTATTAGTTGTACCGGAGTTCATATTAAGAAAGTTTGGAATTGTGAGTTTGCAAAGTTGGTAAAAGTTCAGGAATGATTTCAGAGTTTGTGAATGTTGGTAATTATCTTTAACATCTGGTCAGCAATGACTAAGATGGGAGTCGGTGAAGGTTACATCTTGGCACTTGGTAACTACTACTCAAAAAGTTCACATGTGTTCGGTTTATATAATGGTCAAGTGGCTCCTAGCATATGAGCGGGAAAACAGATTGGTCGCGTGCAGGCGGTTTGATTGGTCGGAACTGACCAATCAGCAAGCTAGATTGGAGGTGATTGACCAATGAATACTTGTTATATTGTATGAAAGTAGAATTTTACTTACCAGATAGGAAGAGTGCATTTCCTAAAAAGAGGTAAGGCTGGTTTGTTGTGAAAGATTCCACAGAACACAGGCTCCTGGCCTTTGTGGCCAGGACGCCGACCTGGGCTGTGTATTAAGTTAGGCTCCCATTTTTTTGGTCTGACAACTGGACATGAGTTGGATCTATCTTTCCTTCTCTCTTTACTTCTCCTTTTTACTTCTGACTCCTTGCCCATTTTCGACTCTCAGCATTCTGTCCCTACTGGCTGCCTGCATGTTGTCCATAAATTTTCCCATACACTATGGTTTTTGATTACTATGGGAGGTTTCGATATCAGACTCGACCAGCAGACATGCAACGCCAGCACCGGACATACAATAAGCCCAACAACATCGCAACGCCAGCTTCCTGGCACTGACCAGATACTGTCGATGATACCAACGACTGCATCGCAACACCAGCTCCCCATTCCTGTCTGACACGTCCAGTTCAAAGCCCGACCGGCTAACCAGTAGTGATAACCTCCAGCGGCCAATGATCATCTACAGCGGCCAGTATCAATTACCTGCAGCGACCAATGATCACCTGTGACAACCAGCAGTGATCAATCTTTCCTGTATACTATCGGTTGTAATTACTACAGGAGGTTTCGACACCGATCTCGACCAGCAATGCCTGCAACTGTCAATACGACTGGAATGAACACATCTCAGCAACCTATTGTCGACCTCAATGTCCAACCATCGTCACGACCGGAATGAACGCACCTCCGCATCCCGTTATTGACCTCAATGTCCAACTGTCAACACAACTGGAACGTCTGCACCTCAACCTTCAACCGTCGACACATCAGGAATGAACGCACCTCAGCATCCTGTTGTTGACCTCAACTCCAAACCATCAACGTGACCGGAACATCAACAATCTCTTTCCAACCGTCAACACCGTCTGCACATCTACTCCAACCGTTGATACAACCAGTCCGACCACCATTACCATGATTACCAGAACAATCTACCCTACGGCCTCTCCTCTGTAAATAAACTTAGCATTAATCATACATATCCTCATTCTGTTGTCCATTTTGTTTTGCCTTGTAAATTTCATGTCTTTAATTCGAAAAACGTTAGCAGGTCTCTTGTGACCTCATCTACAATAAGGGTGTGCTCAGGCTGTTGTTTCATATCGCACCCCCACCTCCACGGGGTCCACTACAAGGAAATGAAAGAAATGCCTAGAAAATGCATTCTTAAAATATTTATTATTAGTTACATATAGCTAAGAGTTTATTTAAATTTTCTTGTTCACAGGCATTTTTATAAATTTATGAATAAAAGAATTGTTTACATAGTTATTTCTTTATATGGTGAATAATAAATATTGTATTGTAGTTGGTTCACATATTTATAAACTTGTAAATATGAAATTATTCATGTAAATAATCTAATAAAATAAATAGTGCTTAAGTCTTTTGTTGTATGAGGGTTTGGTAAACTATAAAAACTATCAATCTTTTTGGCAACTCTGGATAAAAAATAAGAATGCATAAATTCAGTTTCATTTGCTTTGATTTTATTAAAATTCTAAAATTGGCTTTTTAGAAGAATAAAAATTGCTGAGGAAGCATGGAGTAATGGTTGTGTCATAAGAAGAACTGTCATTTTGACGCACCATCTTTTGAGGGGTCTATGTTAAACTTTGCCCATTTATTTACTAAATATTTACAAATGTTTGTATGACAACAATTTTAGATCTTTACAAACTTTAAAAGAAAAATACTCATTAATGTAATTACACTCATTTTTTTCAAATGTAACTTGTGAATCATATATATATATATATATATATATATATATATATATATATATATATCTGTGTGTGTGTGCGTGTGTGTGTGCGTGTGTGTGTGTATGTGTGTGTATGTATTAGATGTTCCATTTTTAAAACATTTGTTTATTCATCTCGTCTACTGGTCTGCATACTCAAGAAAACTTAATAAAGAAAATGCCAGAGGGGGCACATTTTCTTGATTAAGTTAACTAGTGTACAGACCAGTAGACAAAATAAACACTGGTTAAAAAAATGGAGGATCTACTCAAATACGTGTACCTACTAAAAATAAAATCTAGCAATTCTTTAGAAATTGCCGTCTGTATGTTTTGGATATGAAATGGAGCAGACCTTTGAGAAAATCTGAATGAGTAAATATGATTTAAAGGCAAATTAGAACCTTGCTTGATAGTGAAACACTCTGTAGCTAAGCAGTCAAAGCACACTGGATCAGATAGTGGTCACTCCTGTAAATGGGGTCTCAGGTTTGTATCCCAGTGGAGGGAAAAACATATTGTTATAGACAAGAGTATGGTTGCAAGAAAGAAATACGACAACAGCAGAAATAGATTTACGTGGTTTATTTCAACAGGAACGTAAGGGTTTAGGACAGCTACCTTGTGGTAAAGTTCATAAGCCGGCTTTCGGATCTGGTCAATCTCTCATAGTAGTTCACACATGTTGACGGTGGTTGACGCTCTCCTGTTGACAGCTGCTGAACGTGACCGGTCTCCTTTGTGGCCACCTGTTGACTGCCTCTGAACTTCCCTGTGACCCTTTTATAGCATTTTTTATGGCTTAACAGGCTCGAGAAACGAAACGAGTATAATTAGGAGGGAAGCATTTTTATTGGACGAAAAATAGAGCACTTTAAATATTATTTTATTTTTCGACTGGAACACGTGTGTCGGAAACATTTGTTAAGAAAGATAATGGTCATTTTGTGACGGGGCTTTGTCCCGTTCACATCCGGTTCTCGCTCTTGAGTATTTGCCTGTAAATCAGCCGAGATATGTCTTATTTTATTTTATAACAATATTAATAAATATACAGTTAAGGAAATTATATATATATATATATATATATATATATATATATATATTGAATTTGACCAGAGAACAGTCTTGTTCTGCATTGTTGGCTGTGATCAGTTTATTGATTTTCAATTTCAGTTGGTTGGTAAGATTTTTGCTGACTTTTATAAATTTAGTGTGACTGTCAAGAATTTGTTGTAATTTTGAATTATATTAAGATTTATTTAATACAATAAAGATATTGTTCTTTTTGCCTTTTTAAAAATTATACGAGTATAGCTACATCGTTTCTTGACAGTTATTTTTAATTGCTTTGTTAGAAGCTTGGAAGAATTTATTTTCTTTTGTTATGTCTGTCTACTATTGCTTCAGTTTTGAGCAGATCATGAATTTCTGGTTTTGTTTTTATTACTTGTTATTCTTTAAGTTTTTGTATGTTTTTATATAACATTTCAATTTCAGTTTTTTTTTATCCAATCTATTGTATTGTCCGTAAAGATGACAGTTACATCCAAGGTTGAGCAATTCCTTTTGGTGGTCTGTTAGTTATAGTTAGAGATTTTTCTAGAGATTAATTTATCTTTATTCCTTGGGAAATGAATTGATCCTTTATATAGTGTATTAATGTTTCTTTTTTAATATTCAAACAGTGTGATTTTAAGATTTATTAGGGATTTCTGCATGTCTATGTAAGATTTCTTTAAAATGTTCTGGAGTCGTTGCCACTTTTAGTCTGTTGGGGATCTCTTGTGCTTTTTTACTAAGAGGTTTTAAGTCGTCTTTTGCTATTTCAATCCTCCTCTTTACATGGTTATGTTTAAATTGTCAAGTGATGGTATTATGATGAGCTTCTGGATCATCTAGTTTAAAATATGTATATCTAGGTAGCATATCTTCATTCAAGCATGTTTGGTTGAATAATCTAAACATATTATGTCTATTTATTTTAATCCTCTCAAATTCTCTAATTGACTTCTTAATGTTGATATTAGATTCATTAAGGAAGAGATAGTCATGTAGTTGTTTCAGTTTTATTTTCCCAAGTACTTTCAATCTCGTCTGAGAACATCTTCAGGAGTCAATTACTAAAACAAAAAATTAATGTAATTGATAATTGTGATTTTTTGTAAAGACACATTATATATATATATATATATATATATATATATATATTTTTGAATATATATGTGTATTTGTGTGTATATATATATATATATATATATATATTTCTGTGTATATATTTTACATATTTGTGTGTGCATATATATATATATATATATATATACAGTGGGGGAAACAAATATTCATACACATAAAATTTTTTAATTATTGTATTTCCAACTAATGAATAAACTTCCTTTTCATATAATTAATTGTACACAGATGCAGAATAACTAAATATGTATAGAAAGCAAGAAAAAAATTGATATAATTGAAATAAATCCCATGTATCAATTTTAATGGATGAAAAAAGTATTCGTACAAACATTTGCTTTAAAACTGTAGTTTATTCAGGTCAAATTTTCTAGAATGTTCCAATAATGTTATCAGTAGTTACTTTTAGCTTAAAAAAATACAAACATAACATTGTTTAATTGATATTTGTTAAAGAAGGTTTTCATCATGGCAAGAGGTAAAGAATTGACAAGTTCACAAAAAGAACTGATTGTTAAGCTCTGGAAAGAAGGTAAAAGTTATAGGAACATCTCAGACAACCTGAATGTTCTATTTACTGCCATTACTTCATTCATTGCAAGGTATAAAAAACTCAAAAATGTTAAAATCCAAAGAAGAACAGGTGCTCCACAGAAGATTTCTCTAAGATCTCCAGGGAAATTAATGTGTTGAATTTAACAAAATCAAATGGTTACTTGTCAAGAGTTGCAGTATGATTTGCTTTCATCAGGAATCTGTGTCACTAAATGGAAAATAAACAATGAAATTCATAGGAACAATCTAAAGTCATGCTCTCCTTAAAAAACTTCACTGCTATTGAAAAGACACAGATGCCAAGTTGAAATTTATTTGTGAACATAAGGATAAGGAAAAATCTTATTTGGAAAGAGTGTTATGGACAGACAAAACCAAAACTGAGTAGTTTGGATGTAATTCTAGAAATCATGTATGGAGGAAAGATGGCAATGCCTTCAAACAAAAGAATATAGTTCCAACAGTGAAATTTGGTGGTGGCTGCATTATGGTTTGGGGATGTTTTTCTGCAAAAGGTACTGGCAACATATATGGTAGAATAAATGCCACAGCATATCAAAATAATTTTGAAGCAAATTTAATGATTTCTGTTGAAAATCTTGAACTTTCTCCTTATTGGATCTTCCAACAAGATAATGATCCTAAGCACACTGAAAAAATTATGAAGAGGTGGCTAGCTGAAAATAATGTAAATATCCTGGAATGGCCAAGTCAGTCCCCAGATTTAAACCCAATCCAAAATCTGTGGTATTATTTGAAAATTCAAATCCAATCAAAATCTCTAACAAACATCCCATATTTGAAGAAAAATTGAACAAACTACCAACTAAAATTTGCAAATCATTAATTGAGAACTACAAGAAGAGGTTGCTTGTTGTATAAATGAATAATGGCTATTCTACAAAATATTAAATGAAGATTATGAATTCTTTTTTGCATTGTACAAATACTATTTTCACCCATTAAAAAGAATAAATGGGATTTATTTCTATTATATCAAATTCTGTTTTCTATGTATATTTAGTTATTATACATCTGTGTACAGTTAATTATATGAAAACTATGTTTATTCATTAGTTGGAAATATAATAAATAAAAAATTTGTATGTGTACAAATATTTGTTTCCTACCACTGCATATGTGCGTGTGTAATATATATATGTATATTTATATAAAAAGAAAGAAAGAACAGTAAGGCATATAATCCGGTGTACTTATTGATATTTTTTATTTTTATTTTTACTAAACAGTGCTCAATGTAAATTTACAGAGCATAAATATTATAAATTAACTGATTGAAAATATGTTTTTTCGCTACACAGAAATAACCATGTTTAAAAAAAGGAAGCTAAAACCTTTAAATTTAATTATATAATTAAATTAAAAGCATTAGTTCTGTTTCATCTTCAAGCAAATATTGGAATAACTTATTTTTAAATTTACTGAGTTTTAAACACACATATAAATTCATAATTTACTGTTTCCAAGGATACAGAGAAATCTAATCAATCAGACATGAGCGGTAGTGCGTTCATTTTTATTAATTATTGTTGTATCAATTATGAGTTAGGTTCAAAAAAGAGGTTAAGTTTAAGGAGGGTAGGGGTGTATATTTCAAAGAATTCTGACATCCCTTAAATGCATGTTGTCTGGATTTTTTTATTAACGGTAAAAATTTTTTCAACATTTTTTTCTTACTTGTATACTTAAAGATTCTTTTTTGGTTTGTTTGTGTTAAAATACGTTTTATTTAACTACAATTTTAAAATATTTTTACTCTTAATTACTAATAGACTATATTACTAGTAAATGTAATAGAATTACTTACATTATTTAAAATTATTTTTTCTTATCAAATATAAGTATGTATATTACTAGCTCCCATTTTTTTAATTTTATTTTTAAATATTATTTAAGGAAAATTTAAGGACATGGGTCATTTAATGACCTACATATTCTCGCTTTTCTTATTAATTTCCATTTTAATGTAGGTGTTTTATCTGATTCTTTTAAGTGCCAGCAATATTTTGAAAGGGATGTCTGATTTCTGTACTTATTTATCCTAAATGAAGTTTGGTGTTGATTAAACCATTTTTTGAACTCATGGCTTGTGGAACCTATACTGATTTTTATTTTTTCTGGATTCTCAATGGATGAGATATTGCATTGGTATACTAATGATTCTGTGCGACATTTATTTTGTAGAGGACAGTTATGAGGGTTTCTACAATTACATAATTTTTGTTTATCTTCATCTGCTTTTATATTTATTTTTATATTGTCTAAATTTCTTTGGTTTTTGTCTAAGTGTTTATTGAAGATATTACCATTATGTTTCTTAATAATTTTTTCTAAGTTTTCAGTGCAGCTGTAACTTGATTTTAGTGTATTTTTATTGAAAATAGTACTTAGTTTATTTTCTCTAGGAAAGTGCTTAACTGTTAATGCAAGGAATTTTTGTCCTAATTTGTTTTTTACCATTTGGTCGTATGGAGGTGTATACCAAATTATTTTTCTACTTCTATTGTTTCAATTCTTTTCATTTTCCTTTTTTATATAAGTTAGTTTTGGGTTTTTTGTAGCCACTATCTTTTAGTGCTTTATTATAGAAATTAATTAAGTTTAGGCTTTTAAATTCTTTATATAATATCTTTCTAATTTTATTGATCTTAAAGTTAGTAGAGTTCCTTATAGCCATAAGTCCATCGTCTCTGTATAAACCAATGTCAGTCATATTAATTTCACGGTACACTGTAAGATTGTATAATATAAAAAGACCTATGAGATCAGAAGACTCAGCTGAGTCTAGTGATCCCATTGTGATGTTAAAGTGGTCATATGAATTTTTTATCCATTGCTCACCTTTATGTATCAGTACCAATTTTTTGTGCATTTATAATAATGCTATTTTCTTCTTCAGTAATATCTGTGTACTAGGTAGCAAAGTCCAACACATTCACGAACAGTTCTTTAGATATTAATAACAATTTTCAATATCAAACTGCATTAGTGTACGGTTCGTTTTCTTGTTTATATAAGCAAACCAGTTTGTCACGTCTTTGGTATTAATCCAATATATATATATATATATATATATATATATATATATCCATGTGTGTATATACATATATTTAAATATATATATATGCACAAATATATATATATATATATATATATATATATGTATATACACACATCTTTACCTGGATATATATACATCATATATATATATATATATGTGTGTGCAAGCACATATATATATATATATATATATATATATATATATTTATATATATAGTCATCCACAGACTGACTGTTTCACTGTATCACAGCTCAGTGAGGCAAGACAAGTGATTGCTTCAAGCCAGGATTGCACACTAGGAAGCACACTCCTAAGCCATCAGTGCGCACTAGGAAGAAATGTAATTTTTAACAAATTATATACAAGTTATATGCATTACCGGCTACCAGATGGCTCAATTCATAGCAAAGAGGAAGAGCTTAGCATAAATCAGCAGTATCTGACAAATTCTCTTTCTTCCAAAAGTGCTCAACCCACAAAAAAGGATATATATATATATATATATATATATATATATATATATATATATATATATATATACCAGGTGTAACAGCAAAAATTGTCCAAATTGTGTTACAGCATAATTATCCACCCCACAAAATGTTTAATATCTAAAAACCACTAAACTAATTGAGTTTCTTTTTCTCAGGTTTCCAAATAATACATTTACCCATTTTGACACCATTTGTCAGAAGAATAATTGAAAAACCCTTTAAGTTATTCAGCTAGAAATAGAACAGGTTAAATCATTTTGTGCCTGACCCACTGTCTTCCCAATAGTGAGAGGAAAAAGATTATTCAGGCCATCAGTAATGCTACCAAAATTCATACTCTGGCTTCCATTCAAGAACCATCAAGGGCATGGTGAATAAGTTTAAAAAGAGGGATCAGGACATCACAACAAGAAGAGGGATGAGCATTTCAACTTAGAGCTAAGAGATCAATTGGAAAAGGTCCAACTCAATCCATATGATGTTTGATATGTGAGAGAGGAGTTTCAGCTATGACAGTCCAAAGAGCAGTGAAAGAAGATTTGAAAATGAAATCGTATGTGGAACCTGTGAGGCACCTTGTCCACAAGGACAGAAAGTTAGAAGGTTAGAGAGGGCGAAGATCATCTTGAATAAGCTGGAATAAAATAATATATATATATATATTTGAAATTTATTTCAATCCTTCATGAGCTTTCAGTCCTTAACTATGATTAATTAATGATGAACAGTTCATTTTCATTTATGATTGATGTCATCATGATTCTTCAGTTAAGCCTGGAGTGTAATTATACACTCTTATTGATCAAACGGTGTTATAAAAACCTCGTAAAATTTCAGTAAGGTATCTATAATCATTTCTAAGATGCAATGGTTCAAATCTTTATCTAACAATTGGACAATTTTGGTTTTACATGATTTGGACAATTTTGCAGTTACACTTTATATATATATATATATATATATATATATATATATATATATATCAAAGATGTTTGACAAGGTTTGGCACACTGGTCTTCTATGCAAGCTCCAATGCTACACAAAGTACACCTGGCTTATGCACTTGAAAAAGACCCCATAATCAGTGGTTAACTGGGGCAAGAAATTTTAATGCCTCTGAAACAAAAATGCTCTGATTTAACCACCATAGAGAATTTTTTTTTTTTTTACTTTCCATCAGCATGGCTTACATTGGACTCAAGGAGAGTAACACCCTGTGCCATCTTGTTTTCAACTGACATTGAATCAATAACTGCATCTACTGTAAGGAAAGTTGGGTCACTGTGTCATGCCAGAAAATTTTTATCATCATCGTCCATTTTGCATATTTAGAAAACTACCATTTGTTCATGCATTGAATACTGCTGCCATATTTGGTCTGATGATCCTGCTATTCATCTCAAGGTTCTTGACAAAAAACCGAAGAAGGATTTGTAATGTATCAATCCTGACTTCCGGCATCTCAACTTCAGTCACTTTCTCACTGATGTGACACGATTTCCCTCTGTCTTTTCTACAGATATTTTCATGGCAACTGCTCTGACAAGCTTTTTCCCTGGTACCCGATGACATGAATTTAAGCATGCTACTAGATTGGCAACTAGGTGCCAACCATTTAATGTTGAAATAGCTAAATGCAACCACCAGTTGTGCTCCAACAGTTTCTTTTCTCGCACTTCCCACCTGTGGAACTCCATTCTGTTTACTTGCTTTCTTGATAACTACAATCTTCAAAAAATTAAATGCAATGTCAATTGCCATTTTTTATCTTTTTGAACCCCGTTCATCTTTTGTCCTTTCCTCAATCCTCTCTATACTCAGTCTTTCTTTTCATTTTAATGCCGTGTAACCTATTATTGGCATTCCTGCTTTGGTTAGGGTGAAATGATTAAAAAGATAAAATATATATGTGTGTGTGTGTGTGTGTGTGTGTGTGTGTGTGTGTATACAATTATATATAAGGGAGAGGCTATAGTGGTCTCAATGAGAGAAAAATGTATATTTTAAAGAGAAGAGAGAAACTGCTAATGTTCTTGGTTATAATGTGGAATTTTTTAAATTACTTCATTTTCCATATTGTTTCTACATGTGTTTCTGGTTATTTCCACATATTACTAAAAGAAATTAATTTTCCGTATGTTTTATGATGTTTAATGATTGTTCTTTGTGTGTAGTAGTAACCCAAAGTTTTTTTCTTGGACTTGTGCAAAAGTATTCTTCTGCTTAAAGGGTAATAAAACAATTAGGATTGGCCAGAGAAAGGGAAAAGGAAGGAAGTCTTCAGTGTTATCTTTTTATGACCCCTCTATCTTCTTAGACCTATCTCCATTTTTGTGTGTTTAGTATGTGTATGCAAATTCCTTCTCCATACAAGTATACTGTTTTATTATAAGGAAATAATATATATATATAATATATATATATATATTATATATATATATATATATATATTGTTATGGGATCTTACCCATAATAATAATAATAATGGACTATTCCATACTTAATAAATACTGCGCCTCAAGAGTAGGCAAAGAGTCAGTCAGTAGTTGAAGTCGAGTGAAGAGTCAAGTCAGAGGCAGTTCGAAACAGAGTCGCGTTCAGACAATTACTGCAAGACATTGGAATAGTGATATTGGTCGAGACTATATTGTCTCTCTACTAAACCTGATTGTTCATACTAACACTTCTACTTCTCTGTATATATTCCTGTTTGTAATATATCTGTGTTATTCCATATCCGTGTTCGGGTTCTTATTTATTGGTTCTAACCGAACCATGACATATATATATATATATATATATATATATATATATATAAACACCATTTATATATATATGCACACACACACATACATACACATATTTCCTGTGTTGTGTAGGGTTCATGTGTACTTGTGGGTAGTCTATTGTGTTTGTTTTTGCCAGTATATATATATATATTCATAGATATTTGTGTGTGTGTGTGTGTGCGTGTGTGAATGTGGGTAATTGGTTCAGTGTATTTGGCCATTATGTGTGTATGCGATATGTTTATGTGTGTGGGGTTATGATCTGTTCAATGCTGGTTCAAATTTGTTTATGAAGTTTTTTATTGTATTTGTTTGATATACTGGCATAATTTTAATTTTACCTTGATTACATTTGTAGATGTGTTGAGATACAAAGAGTTTTCTGTTGTCTGGTAATTTGATGTTGCGTTTGCGAAGGGAAACTCTGCTGTTTAGTGCTTGGCTTATACCTTATTTAGAACATTTTGTGCACTTAAATGCATAAATAACATTTCTGAAGTTGCAGTTTAAATTTTTATTTATTGTGAATGTTGTTATGGGATGTTCAAATGTGTAGGAGTTTCCTTCTATAATGATATTACAAATCCCACATCTTTTTTTGTTGCATTTTGTGACCCCCTGTATTGTTTGTTGATTAAATTTGGAATAAGTTAATATGCATTTTAGGTTTTTTTATTGGTGTTTGCTTTTAATAATTTTGGTTGTTTTTAGTATATTTTTTATTTTATCATTCTTGTTAAGTAAGTCTAGATTTCTTGTAATGTCTGTAAATAGTTGTGGATTGTTCTTGTTATATGTTAAGACATATTCTAGAGTTTGTTTGACATTATATTACTTTGAATTTTGTAGTTGGTCTAAAGGTGTTTTTTCTAATAGTTCAAAACCTTTGTTTAATAGTGTTGTTGGGTAGCCTCATTTTTTTTAGAGTTTCATGTAGTTCTTCTAGTTGGCTTTTTTTGGAGGTGTTTGTCAGCCAATATAGTGCAAACCCTATGTGCTAGGGAATAGGGGATGGATTTTAGACAGCTTTATGGGTGATTGGTGTTTATTTCTATTTCTAATGACTATATATATATATATATATATATATATATATATATATATATATGACATTTGAGCAGGTGGTCTTAGGTTGTAAAGAGTGGAGAACTTTTCAACTGGCCGTCTTCCTCACCTGAGGTAAACAAGAGAAAATTTTTATAAATTTCAACCAATAGTGACATTAACTGTCCAGTCAATAAATGCTGAATGTTTCCTAGCAAGGAAACAACTAATATTAACATTACCAGAGATGGCAGGAAGTAGTGTAAAAAAAAATAAATCAACCATATTGTTAAGAGTTATGTTTCTTGTTCATGTTTTAGTTGCGTTCTTTACCTTTATGTACCTTTTCAATTTAAAAAATATGTGTATATGACAGCCATATTTTTGGTTGTTGTATACACATATATTTATACTTGCTAGCAAGAGTTATGTTCATTTAAATGTGACAAAAAAAAATATGTTCAACTTATGTCAAAGCATGTAGAAAAGAAAAATGGTTACCTTTGCAAAGCAATTACCAATCTTGCAAAGTAAAGATGGATACATGTAATGTAAGCAAGATGTGGAGAGTTGATCATTGCAGAATTGCCAAAAGTAGCAAAACAAAAAAAAGGGTCTGAATGTATTTTTAAGTTTACCTCTTAATATATGCGAGTGTGTTTGAAATATAGCAATGACTGAATCAGTAGAGAAGATAGATTACAATATATGGATAAACTGGACTAAGATTATTTACAAGACAAAAATACAAGTGTTTATATAGTGTTTGAAGACTTTTCTCTTATTCTTAGACTCCCAAACGAATATCAGTAATTTTTGGTACACTGCAAATTTCTCTATTGAAAATTATAGGAATTTGGAATTATTTTACACAACTGGAAGGTGTCCAGGCCATTTTTGTGCCAAATGCTGCAAACCAATAAGAGGACAATGAAAAATTAATGAAGACCACATGAGGAAAATTGACCATACCAAAATGTGAAGTGTGAATGATATGTTGAAAAAAAGTATTAGGTAATATTTCTTCTTCAGAATACACCATTCTGGCTATTAAAGAAGCTGAAATGGTAAATTTTAATCATCATAAATATGACAGGAGAACTTATTGAGGAAAGTTTCATGAAAGTAAATTGAATTCCACAGACAAGGTAAGATTGAGTATTTCCAATGTGATTCTACAAGACAATTTGCAAGCAACTGTCGAAGGAAAAAATTGTTGTAGTTGTAGAAGCTAATCAAATTAATATGACTCTGTTTAATGTCAATTCACTTCATCAGACATTGTTTCTTTACAAATAGAAATGTTTTGAGCCAGTCCTCATGGTAAAATGTCTTGTCTTGTATACTGCATGTTCTCAAACTGGATAAATATGGTTTGAATCTTTCTTTGGCACTGTAAATGATCAGAATAAAAAGTTAGTGAAAATTTGGAAATATAATCGGACATTTTGTTTTAGAGATGGAGCGGAAGTAAAATCTACTAAAGCAGTGAAATTCCATGTGACTATTTAGCCATTGTAAGAACATATATATTAAAGCTGGTGCTATTAAAAATGATTTATTACTGCTTTTAAGACATAGGTTTTTGTTGAAAGTTGCTGGAATAGTGTTGAACTTTAAAAGTAACATTTGTCAGATTGTTGTTAGATCTTTTAAATTAAAAACTATGAATTCTGATTACCAAAGAGGTTGAAAAAGTTCCAAATATTGTGTTACATGTAAAAGCTTTGAATTCATGCTCCAGAGAAAGAATGTTGAAAACTTTGCCCATGCAAAGAAGAAATTTGTCTTTGATCAAAAAGAGTGAAGCATTTTTAAAGATGAGGAATTTCTAAAGCTTATCACAGAAGTCTGACTTTGTGTGGCTCCGAATAAGAAATTAGGGAGGAGAGTTCATATTTCAACCAAATTTGTTATATTCTCTTTCTCACAAATACTCTTGAATCCATCTCCTACTCTCCCTGCTATCGGTTAAATAATACGACTTATACATGGAAAAATCCTGTTATTCTCAAAAAATTGTTAATGCAATATGTGTTGAAATGTGTCACAAAAAAAAATAAATAGATTTTGTCTCTTTCTCTCTCTCTCTCCTGCTGTCATAGCAATGGGCACAGTCTCCACTTCTGAGACAAAACTGCCCTCCTTCTCATTCCAGCCCTTTACATAACTCGCCTATGTAAAACACTAACAAACCAGCTACCAATCACAGTTCCCATGCATGCCCACCTCCACTCACTTTGGGGGTGTCAAGTTGACCGACCAACTCATGACACAATATTCACTTGCAGAAAACAAAAAAATGATTCTTGCAATCTAAAATATGTTTCAGCTTTAAATAATCCACAAAGGGTTAATTAGCCATAAAAACACTAATCAATCAACATTTGTTGAATTTGTAATAAGTTTGAAAACCTCCACTATGACCTATTGTTGGTTTGTCACTTGGTAACAAATTTAATGATACAGTCTGTCTTGTTTTAATGGGGGGATATAAACAATCAATCATGGATTTTGAAGCTCAGTGATTTTCAGTAAATCTTATAAAAACTAATACTACTGGTTCCTACAGTCTTCCATTAACAAATATTTTATTAGAGGTTGAAAAAGTTCCAATCATTGTGTTACATGTGAAACCTTTGGTTGGTTCTCTAGAGCAGAACAGAGAAAGAAAGCTGAAAACGTCATTTTCAATTTGAGAAGTTGATGTCTTTGATAAAAAAAATATTGAAGTCTTTAATGATAAAGAGTTTCTAAAACTTATCACAGAAGTCTGTGACTCTTGACAAATTTGTACTATAGAAGATCTCCATTACAACCTGTGGTTGGATTGTTACCTGGTAACAAATTTAGTGATACAGTCTGTCTCAATTTAATGGAGCATATAGATAATCAGTGATGGATTCTGCACCTTATTGATTCATCCACTTCATAATTTGCTGCTAGATTGATCAAAACTAAGAATATGGAAGAGATTATTTACAAAACTTGAAACTGCTATTTGTTTTTTGAGAAACAATGGAGGGGGAAGATTTAATACTGATCAGAAGATGAATGAGAAATTGAATTTTGAGACCTGCAGCTGAAAGTAAATTTTGTATTGGCACTGCAGAATCCCAGAATTTGATAGGGGCTGAAGCAATACAGAAAGCATTGGCAGATGAAAAGTGTGATGTAGAAGTAGCTTTGATATGGGCTGCTTGGGCTAAAAATGCTCTTCAGGATCACTCGGGACCTTGTCCAAATGAATTTGTATTTGGTTTTAATGTAAACACACCCTCAATTTTGACTGATCAGTTGCCTTCTCTGCATTCTACAACTAGTAACAGTAACTTAAAATCCTCAGAAAAAAAACTTTATGGAAGCTAAAGCTAGTGAAAGTATCAGAAGGGCTGTGAGGTTAGGACTCATGTAGAATTTATGACTGGTGACCAAGTCTAATATAAAAGAAAAAGCTTCAAAGGATCATTCCTGCCAAAGTGTTGGCTAGGAAGGGCCATGTATATTGATCAGGCATGAAGGTGCATTACATGCCAACTGATAAAAATAATGAATGGAGTGAATTGAAAATCTGAAACAACAAGGACTAAAGAATATAAAGAAATCATCTAATGAAGCAAAATTTAAATTACTAATTGAGAAGACATTGAGGCAATTTTCTTATTGGTTGGGTATCTGGCAACAAAGAGGGACAGAAAACCAGTAGCAATGGAATCAAACACTGGATCATGATGAAACTTCCATGTGGGAACACTACATGTATGGGAAGAAAGCAGCAGAGAAACTGGAAACAAAAGCAATGATGAATGACTTTGAAATTATGCTGAGTAACATGAACAGAAATGCTTGGTAATGCATTGCAATCCAGAAAATGTGCCTGCTTTTACGGAGCCTAAAATTTTAGTGATTGACTAGTAAATGAATCATTTGCATAGCTAACATCACTCAGCTCACCATAGTTGATACTTTCTTTCTTCATACTCAGACATTCAGGGGTTTGCACTGGCTCTGTTCTGCCAGGACGGCCATGCCATGTCTTTCTGCAGAGAGAGCACACTAAACAATGTCTCTTTGACTGAAGGGGACGTGAACCATAATCAGTAGTGATATGCTGCTCTGTCTGCATTCCCTTTTCACTATAGGCATTGAAGAGACTAAAACCAAGTAGAATAGACAGATGTAAAATCTACTGACAATATTGCAAGTTTGAAAAACGGGACTGAAAAAAACAGGGAGAAAGAAGATTGTGGAATATAAAATGACTGGATGTTGTGAATGGAAAAGAAGGAGAGATTATGACTTTACCACAAAAGTTATTGGGAAAATATAATAAATGGGTAAATTTTGTACCAGTAGAGATGAATGTAGAACCAGTATGCATTAACTGTGATCATGTTAGTCAATGGCAGGAAGTGATTCAAGAAACAGTTGGAGTAAATATTCAGGAATGTATTGTTTTATATAGACCTGAACAAGAACAATCAAAAGATGTGTTTGATGCTCAGCATAGAGTAATTGAAAATATGGAAAACATGGCATATTTGAATGTGCACCCTACACTGGTCAGAAATCAATAAGGTGGGTGATAAGTGAAAAATTTAAAGACAGTAAGCAGATAATAAAGTCTCTTCTTGTTGCTCAGCATTATGAAGTAGATATAAATGATATACAGAAGAAATTTGCTTACCTTCAAAAAGGCTTACGGCATGCATTTGCCAATGCCTTTGGCTCCATGATATGAAGAAAAATTAGGGCATACTCATTCTATCATTTATAACAGAAAATGGTTAATGGAATAGCCCTGATATGCTACCAATGAGGTTGATGGAATAACCTGGATGTGCTAGCTACAGACCGTGGAATGCACATAAAGTCAGTGGCAGAGAACAAGAAGAAAGGAAGCCAATGAAGAGGACAAGAGGATTTGTGGTTATTTGCCTATATATGGCTGAGTGAAGTTGGGACAGTTTACTATAGTTTTAATATAGTAGAGACCCATGATTTTATCCCTGAATTTTTGCAGAGTAATAGAGGTTCTTATGTCACCATCTGATGTATGTTCAAAATAGCATGTGTGGAAGCTAAAGAGTCAAATTGGATTGGATGATTCTCCTCCTTCATGGTATGAGAGAGTTAATCAAGTATTAACTGAATTGAGAGGAATAGTGATTGCTTATAATAACATATTCTTTCTTTGAAATGATGCCATTGGCAATTTGAGCGGTATGCTGGCAATGCATGTTGATAATTTTATATTCTGTGGAAATGAACTGTTTTAAGAAAAATGTGATCACAGAATTAAAAAACAAACTCAGGGTAAGAAGATATGAAAATGGACGATTTAAATTTTGGGGATTAAATGTTAAGCTATCCCCAAATGGAATTACAGTAGATTAAGATTTATATGGATAATGTATATCCTCAATAGAGATAAAGAAAGAAATCTCATTGAGGAAAACAATGAGATAAAACAGAAAGGTTAGCAGGTCAAATGATGTAGGTATCAATTCAGACTCTTTGATGTGATGATCCAGAATGATGAGGATATTTCATCATTCTAAAAATAACATTGCCATCAGTGATGATACAGAATAAAGATATTTAATTATCACTGAAATAAAGATAAAAAATGTCATCATCCTAAAATAACATTGCCATCAGTGATGATATAGAATAAAGATATTTCATTATCACTGAAATAAAGATAAAAAATGTCATCATCCTAAAATAACATTGCCATCAGTGACAATAGGAAATAAGGATATTTCATCATTCTAGAATCTGATTATAAAAACAACCCTTCCACCACAAGGATGGCAGTTAGGACAGGCAGTCAGTAGAGAACAGGAGAATAGCAAGTGGCAAGAACATTAGAAAAAAAATGAACACAAAACAACATATCACCATTGCTCCTGAAAATCGAAAACTGACAATCTCGAACATTATCCTCACCAATAAAATTCTTGGAACAAGAAGAAACAAATAAACACAAACTTTTAAAGAAACAAAAGAGACAGTAACACTGAGAACATTTTTAACACACACCATACCAATATCTGTAATCCACATCACAACAAAGAAAAATACCCATTCTTGTTATTAATGTCAATATGTGTCTCAATTTTATTGTGTATGTTATTGTTGTATGTTTTATTTCATTTTCAGTATAAAAAAGTAAAAAGGTTTCCTCTATCAACTACTACTACAAATACATATAACAACAGGGTAATTACTTTAACTAACTCAACATCTGAGAACATTTTTAACATACACCATACCAATAACTGTTTTTAAAAAATTGACCAAGTGATTGCTCTGAACTCACTTACATGAATAAGATCCTGTTACAGATGTATTTAGTAAATACAAGCCTCATTATCTCCCTTAAACCATTCCCTTAATAACCAATCAGAATCATAATAAAGATGTGCCTCTGTTTAGTTGTCTTCCTGTTTGTAATGGTGCCTGGCAGATTCAAATGTTTTTTTTTTGTGTTTGACTTTAGATGTTTACAATGTCATGTCATAACATGGTGTCAGAATTATGCAACCCACTCAAACATAAAAAGAATGACAAAATGGCTGAAACAGACTAACATTGGAAATAACAATAAAAACAAATGAAGTATTCCTTGGTTTGAAACAAAGTTGCATCACTAATAGTAGCAATGCGAACACAAGATACACTTATGTCAGTACCATTTCTGGAGCATACTTGAAGGAGCATGAAAATCAACTGTATGACAAATTGCTAGCTGTGAATATCATAAGCTCACTGCCAATGATGCCAGAGAAGACAATTTCAGACAGTAAGTAAGCAAAGTCCTACTCTGCCAACTTTGCACAATACTGTATTGAATGGCTGGCCAAATATATGAGAAAGGACTGTCCACCATCTCTAATCTCTAAAACAATACTGGGAGTTCTGCAATGAGATTGTGTATCATGATCAATCATTTTTAAAAATTGACCAAGTAATTGCTCTGAACTCACTTAGAAGAGAAATCATGAAAAAGATCCATGAATGCTATCAAGGAGTGGTTAAAAGCAAGCAGACAGCCAGAGATATATTCTGGGTTGGCATGAACTTACAAAATGAGAAAGCAATTGAAAAGTATTCTGTGTCAAATATAGAACACATAATACTAAATAACCCTTGCTGCCACATAAAATACCAGGACGTCATTAGTCAAAGGTTAGTGTTGACCTGTTTGCAGTACAGAGAGATGAATATATACTAATTGTATACTGTTATTCAAAATATACAGAAGTAAGACAACTGAGATAGCAAAGCAAATTTTCTATCTTATTTAGATAAAAAAAAACTGCAAATTCAGTCTGTCAATCTGTTTGTTTTTGAAACTGCCTCTAACTTGGGCCATACTTACTCTGTGTAGACATCTTATACCTTTTTGGAATCAGGATAAAAATCTGCCCTTCATCTGGTGCTTGAGCAGCATTAAGATTTATGTCCAGATGAAGAGGGAAGAGTTAGAAATTCAAATTTTAAAATAACTAAAAAAATTAGTGATTTTAAAAGTTTTTCCTTTATATTGAGTTTAAAGTAACACACAAACTTTGAATTTAAAAATTCAGTTTAAAATATCTCCAAAACATTTGAAACCAATTTTATTTCTTTAAAAAATGCCAAGGAATCAGTGTTAAAGTGAGAAGTTTTGTAACATGAGGTTTTGAAGTTCTACAGAGTTTGTGATTTCAAGAACTCAATTTTCAGCCTAAATTAGAATTTCAGCCCAAATTGGAGTTTCAACTTTTTGACCAGAATTAGACTTATAGCCTGGATCAGAGTTAAAGTGAGGTTTTAAGGTTCCATGAAGTGAATAGAAGAATTCAGAGTTCTTCAAAATTATCATTGCCATTTTCTAAGCAGCACCAGAGGTCCCTTTAACCTGAAGGCCCAATTAGTCATTCAGAAGTTATTTTAAACTAGTAATAAATAAAATAAAATCAGTATTCTCAATAGATGGAATCCCTGAATTCCTGATCTCAGGCAATGCACCACAACTGGCATATGCAATATTTCCAAAAATTGCTGGGAAATTTGTCGCATCATATCAAACCCACAATTCCCATAGTCAGATGAACCAGCTGAAAAAAACTAATAAAAAATGTCAAGATGAAAACAATGACCCCTACCTGGGCTTACTAGACTTGTAAAACATGCCTCTGGGGAAGATTGTTAAGTCACCTGCACAACTCCTCATGAGTTGGTGATTAAAATCATCACTACCAACATCAAAACACATGCTACATCCAAACTGATATTCTAAAGGGACACATGGAATGCCAGTCTATATAAAAAAAAAAAATTTATGATCAACATGCAAAAAAATCACCTAATGACTGCCTGTGAGTACAAGTAAATGATAAAACCTGAACACAAACAACCATTGCAAAAAAACCCACCTCAAATGAGAACATACATCATGGAAACACCAGCAAGAAATAAATTTAGAAGGAACCAAAGGCACATATGACCATCGAAAGAGGATGAGCATTACTTCCAACCCAGAACAACACAAATGCCCTAGAAAACCATCCAGAAAGATCCTGTCACCACTAAGCAACCATTGTCAAATGACCTATGACCAGATTCTAACAAAACTGTAACTAGAAGTGGTTTTGTAATCAAAAATCCAGTATGTTACAAAATCACATATGTATACAGCCAGAAGAATACCAAATGAACATAAGGGAAGTTCACCCTCATGATTGCTGACAAAAATATTTAAAATCCTATAAAGTTAATTAGTAATACTAACTTATTATCTTGCTTAGCCCATTCCCTTATTAACCAATCAGAATTGTAATAAAGATTTGCCTGAGGTCAGTCATCTACCCATTGGTGCCCAGCAGATTTAAATGTTAATTGTGTCTGACTAATTTCTTAAGATGTATACAAAAACATCATATCATAACAGATGTGGTCAGATGTGGTCACTTGATATTTGTAAAAGATGCAACATAGAGAAACAATGTGAAGTGAAAACCTTGTTTGGAGTCAATAAAGCTTCATAAAACTGAAATCTAAGTGAGGCTTTATGTTTTTGAAAGTTGGAAAAACACTCAGGTTTGAACATTCTTTGCTATTCTCCCAAGAAAGGTAATAAAGCCACTAAGATGCAAGAAATTAATGAAAGCAAATGAAACAAAGGAAAATAAAAGAACAGGATTCAAGGAAACAGCTGACCATGTTTGATGTTACATTTAAATTTTTGAAGATCATAGGTTACAGGAAAGCAAGAAGTCAGTTCCATAATTGAGAAGCCTGGAAGATGGATTTTCACAAGGTGGTTTTATCTTTGTTGGTGGTAAGACAGACAAAATGCCTCCAATGTATTGGTCATCAAAAATAACTGATTGGCTAACAGTGCATTACTGCCAGAGACTCTAGGACTTAGTAAAAGAGCTAATGCTGATGATTTAATAGCTGCTATGAGACAGAAGGTATTTCAACTGCCCAGATTAAATGAAGCTCTTTGCAAAACTGAAAATGCATCTCTTATAGAGATATTAAATTCAATTAATCTTGTTAGTGATTGTCATCTTAGAGTGGATGTTGCTGAAGGGAAAAAATGATGACAAAAAAAATGAGATTCAAATAGAATGGAGGAAAAGGGGCCATAGCTTTTAAAGTGTCTGACAAAGGTATGAGCTCCCTCTTAGATTTTAAAAGACTTATTTTATCAGTAACTGATTCTGATGCTTATTGTGAATATAGAACTATTCCTCTTCAAAAGAAGAGTACATCAGCAAAGTCAAGATTTATGTTACTTATTCTATGTTTATGTCCCTTGTCTTTATAAAGTTCTTCAATTTGAAATAAATATGGCTGTCATATATGTATGTGTTTGTAGTTGCTAAACAGATTCATACACATGTGGTTGAATGAATCTGTCTACAAACATTGAGATATTATCTATGAAATTCAGTCTGAAAAAGTTTTTGTACTTCTGTTTCAAACCAATAATTTAATTAATTTTCATGGTTTTGAGTCAACACATACACACACAGACTATGTCCATCATGTGGGTTCAAGACAAATAGAATGAAGGAAGATTAGTTTTTTCACTTGACTTGTTTTGATAAATTGTCCGAAGCTTTTTATGTTTTTCCAAATTTGATTGGTCATATTTCTTCTCAGAGTATCTCTCCTTTACTTCTGCAAAATTCAATGAATTAAATTAAAAATATTGAAATCTTTTTATTTGTTCCTTTTGAGTTTTATTCCCTGTAGGTCCTATATAATCATCAAATCTTTGCTCACACATTTTCATGCCTTTTCTAATTCCATTACATTAATACTTGCTCACCTGCAACCTTTAAGATCAAATCATAAACTGCCTTTCTTTTCTTTATAAATAAAATAATTTTAAATAGTCAGATTGTATCAGTTGTACATTTTCAAGTCTAAGTAAAGATTATTGTTTTCAATGATGGGAGGAAAAATGAAAGCACAGTGTGGGCCAGAAATAATAATAGCATAAGTAGATTGTATCAGTTGTCCATTTCCAAGTCTATATAAGGATTCTTGTTTTCAATGATGGGAGGAAAAGTGAAAGCACTGTGTGGGCCAGAAATAATAATAGCATAAGTAGATTGTATCAGTTGTCCATTTCCAAGTCTGTATAAGGATTCTTGTTTTCAATGATGGGAGGAAAAGTGAAAGCATAGTGTGGGCCAGAAATAATAATAGCATAAGTAGATTGTATCAGTTGTCCATTTCCAAGTCTATATAAGGATTCTTGTTTTCAATGATGGGAGGAAAAGTGAAAGCACAGTGTGGGCCAGAAATAATAATAGCATAAGTAGATTGTATCAGTTGTCCATTTCCAAGTTTATATAAGGATTCTTGTTTTCAATGATGGGAGGAAAAGGAAAGCACAGTGTGGGCCAGAAATAATAATAGCATAAGTAGATTGTATCAGTTGTCCATTTCCAAGTTTATATAAGGATTCTTGTTTTCAATGATGGGAGGAAAAGTGAAAGCACAGTGTGGGCCAGAAATAATAATAGCATAAGTAGATTGTATCAGTTGTCCATTTCCAAGTTTATATAAGGATTCTTGTTTTCAATGATGGGAGGAAAAGTGAAAGCACAGTGTGGGCCAGAAATAATAATAGCATAAGTAGATTGTATCAGTTGTCCATTTCAAGTTTATATAAGGATTCTTGTTTTCAATGATGGGAGGAAAAGTGAAAGCACAGTGTGGGCCAGAAATAATAATAGCATAAGTAGATTGTATCAGTTGTCCATTTCCAAGTTTATATAAAGTTCTTGTTTTCAATGATGGGAGGAAAAGTGAAAGCACAGTGTGGGCCAGAAATAATAATAGCATAAGTAGATTGTATCAGTTGTCCATTTCCAAGTCTATATAAGGATTCTTGTTTTCAATGATGGGAGGAAAAGTGAAAGCACAGTGTGGGCCAGAAATAATAATAGCATAAGTAGATTGTATCAGTTGTCCATTTCCAAGTTTATATAAGGATTCTTGTTTTCAATGATGGGAGGAAAAGTGAAAGCACAGTGTGGGCCAGAAATAATAATAGCATAAGTAGATTGTATCAGTTGTCCATTTCAAGTCTATATGAGGATTCTTGTTTTCAATGATGGGAGGAAAAGTGAAAGCACAGTGTGGGCCAGAAAAATAATAGCATAAGTAGATTGTATCAGTTGTCCATTTCCAAGTCTATATAAAGTTCTTGTTTACAATGATGGGAGGAAAAGTGAAAGCACAGTGTGGGCCAGAAATAATAATAGCATAAGTAGATTGTATCAGTTGTCCATTTCCAAGTTTATATAAGGATTCTTGTTTTTTCAATGATGGGAGGAAAAGTGAAAGCACAGTGTGGGCCAGAAATAATAATAGCATAAGTAGATTGTATCAGTTGTCCATTTCCAAGTCTATATAAGGATTCTTGTTTTCAATGATGGGAGGAAAAGTGAAAGCACAGTGTGGGCCAGAAATAATAATAGCATAAGTAGATTGTATCAGTTGTCCATTTCCAAGTCTATATAAAGATTCTTGTTTTCGATGATGGGAGGAAAAGTCCACTGTGTGGGCCAGAAATAATAATAGCATAAGTAGATTGTATCAGTTGTCCATTTCCAAGTCTATATAAGGATTCTTGTTTTCGATGATGGGAGGAAAAGTGAAAGCACTGTGTGGGCCAGAAATAATAATAGCATAAGTAGATTGTATCAGTTGTCCATTTCCAAGTCTATATAAGGATTCTTGTTTTCAATGATGGGAGGAAAAAGTGAAAGCACAGTGTGGGCCAGAAATAATAATAGCATAAGTAGATTGTATCAGTTGTCCATTTCCAAGTCTATATAAGGATTCTTGTTTTCAATGATGGGAGGAAAAGTGAAAGCACAGTGTGGGCCAGAAATAATAATAGCATAAGTAGATTGTATCAGTTGTCCATTTCCAAGTCTATATAAGGATTCTTGTTTTCAATGATGGGAGGAAAAGTGAAAGCACAGTGTGGGCCAGAAATAATAATAGCATAAGTAGATTGTATCAGTTGTCCATTTCCAAGTCTATATAAGGATTCTTGTTTTCGATGATGGGAGGAAAAGTGAAAGCACTGTGTGGGGCCAGAAATAATAATAGCATAAGTTTGTATCAGTTGTCCATTTCCAAGTCTATATAAGGGTTTTCGATGATGGGAGGAAAAGTGAAAGCACAATGTGGGCCAGAAATAATAATAGCATAAGTAGATTGTATCAGTTGTCCATTTCAAGTCTATATAAAGTTCTTGTTTTCAATGATGGGAGGAAAAGTGAAAGCACAGTGTGGGCCAGAAATAATAATAGCATAAGTAGATTGTATCAGTTGTCCATTTCCAAGTCTATATAAGGATTCTTGTTTTCAATGATGGGAGGAAAAGTGAAAGCACAGTGTGGGCCAGAAATAATAATAGCATAAGTAGATTGTATCAGTTGTCCATTTCAAGTCTATATAAAGATTCTTGTTTTCAATGATGGGAGGAAAAAGTGAAAGCACAGTGTGGGCCAGAAATAATAATAGCATAAGTAGATTGTATCAGTTGTCCATTTCAAGTCTATATAAGGATTCTTGTTTTCGATGATGGGAGGAAAAGTGAAAGCACTGTGTGGGCCAGTAATAATAATAGCATAAGTAAATTGTATCAGTTGTCCATTTCCAAGTCTATATAAGGATTCTTGTTTTCAATGATGGGAGGAAAAGTGAAAGCACAGTGTGGGCCAGAAATAATAATAGCATAAGTAGATTGTATCAGTTGTCCATTTCCAAGTCTATATAAAGATTCTTGTTTTTTCAATGATGGGAGGAAAAGTGAAAGCACAGTGTGGGCCAGAAATAATAATAGCATAAGTAGATTGTATCAGTTGTCCATTTCCAAGTCTATATAAAAGTTCTTGTTTTTTTTTCAATGATGGGAGGAAAAGTGAAAGCACAGTGGGGCCAGAAATAATAATAGCATAAGTAGATTGTATCAGTTGTCCATTTCCAAGTCTATATAAGGATTCTTGTTTTCAATGATGGGAGGAAAATTGAAAGCACAGTGGGCCAGAAATAATAATAGCATAAGTAGATTGTATCAGTTGTCCATTTCCAAGTCTATATAAGGATTCTTGTTTTCAATGATGGGAGGAAAAGTGAAAGCACAGTGTGGGCCAGAAATAATAATAGCATAAGTAGATTGTATCAGTTGTCCATTTCCAAGTCTATATAAGGATTCTTGTTTTCAATGATGGTAGGAAAAGTGAAAGCATAGTGTGGGCCAGAAATTATGATAACAACATAAATAATGTTACACAATATACTTTAAAACTGAACTTTTTAATAGTTTTTGAATTTTTGGAAGTTGTCTACGTAACTGTAGATCTTGAAAATGAGTTAAAGACAACTTTATAAGTAGATTGTATCAGTTGTCCATTTCCAAGTCTATATAAGGATTCTTGTTTTCAATGATGGGAGGAAAAGTGAAAGCACAGTGTGGGCCAGAAATAATAATAGCATAAGTAGATTGTATCAGTTGTGATTCTGAACCTGTTATGAACGTGCGTGTGGATGCAGTCTCATAACTACCAAATGAAATGCCTTGAATGAGTTTTCGTTCACGGTTCGTGAATGAATATATGTGTGTGTGTGGCACATGGAGAAACAGGTGATGTGATACAGAAAAGAGTAATTTGCTACTCACGATTTGCTTGAAATCACCATTTATTCACAGGAGAACATTACAACATATATTAGGGTATGTACAAATCACAGTCCTAAGTTACTGAGTTGTGTGTCACAACCGTTGGGACAGGAGAATATAAATCGTCCTTATTGTCTAGTAGCCATGTTCCAATCTGCTGCCTTTTTTGTGCGTCCCGCCTCTCAAAGTCGCGTTGATCACGTGACTCACGTGGTTTTGACAGGGGCAAAAGGGAGGTACACTCTTTGAAACAGGGAAAAGTTATTTCACTTGGAAGGTATTTTTTTATCCGTCCTAACAGAACCATACAACTGTGTGGTCAAAATAGTTGCTATACCTGTATTTTGGTGTCCAATTTGATATCTCTCTGATTCCATAGGCAATGGTGAAGCTTCACAAAGTCACTTATAACTTTGATGATCTGATTTGTTATTTCATCATCAATGGATGCGTTTCCATTAATCTTGCTTCCTAAATCTGTAAGTGACTTCATATACTACAAGTTCTTCTTATCAATCTTTATAAGAGTGTCTGGGATGAGCTGTATTGTGCTTTTGGTAGTTGTTACGGAAATGTTCAAATCCAAGACTAATAAAAGCTGAGGTCTCTTGTTCACTGATTCCGTGGCAATCTTTTGCACGAATTCTATGTTAGTAATTCCTACATATATATATGTGTGTGTGTGTGTGTGTGTGTGTGTGTGTGTGTATGTGTGTGTGTGTGTGTGTATGTGTGTGTGTGTGTACACTATCATCATTTATAACATATGAAGCTCCAGTAGCTCAGGTCTTAGAACTGAACTGCCAAACTACCTGCGCATGTAATTAGTTTATAATGGTGAAGGTTTGTGCACAATCAAAATTTATATATTTTGTAAATATTGTATATATAATATAAATATATATATAAATATATATATATAAATAAAATATATAAAATACAAATATATATAAAATATAAATATATATATATAAATATTGTAAATATTGTAAATATTCATTGAGATTTATAAACCAAATGAATATTTACAATGATAAACAAAATTTATTTGCAAGAAACAAAACTACAACAGTATTAGTAATAACCTCCCCACCCCTAATCACTAAATGTGGAGGAGATACCAGTTAATCCAGACGAAATTAATGTGGAACTCAAATAATGAAAAAAAAAAAAAAAAAAAAAAAAAAGAAAGAAGACAAACTCGGACGACCTAAACACACACCCTCACCCAAGCACAACAACAAATACGAAAAGTCATACCCAAAAAGCGAAAGGCATCCTGCATCTACCAGATAACTGACACCTCTGGTCATCTAACAGGGGGAGGAGAGTGGGAGGAATCAAAGGGACCAATGATCATACATACCCTAGCTAAGTTAACTTGGATGAAGAAAAAAACAAAAACAAAAAAAAACAAAGAAAACAAACCTAAACTAACCTATTTCGGGTGGAGTTGCGAATATTCAATCCAGGAATCCGAAAATCCTTGATGCCTAACTTGCATCAAAATGCCACTCCAAGTCAGCACCTTTCACTCGGCACAATCGTGCAAGACTCATCCACCTTTTGCCAAAGAACATGATCAGTTAGGAAGAAGTAAACTTCTCATCCCGATGGAATTCCTTCTGTCGCTTCATCCATATCACGACTCGCATAACACCCAGTAAGCAAAAGAACACATAGTGCTCAGCCTTAGTCAAAGGTGGTACGATATTGCTACAAACAGAACTTGCTTCAAGTACAAAAAACCTTTTGAGCAGCATGCGAACCATGATATCTTCAAGAAACTTGCACAACGGACATACGACCCTGCAGCGAAGGCAGTTTGAATACAGGTGGCATAGGCAGAGTACCTGGCTGAAGTGGTAGCACCAGGTAGAGAAATTCCGCGAAGGAACGGATTCATCTGCAACTTGCGAAGGAAGGGCTCCAACGCAAGAACGTACAGCAAAAGGCGAAAGTAGACAACCTTAACGAATGGAGCGAGACAATACGAAATGTTTCGATCTTACTACATTCACTTCCACCAGAGCACTGGGAGTCGTATACAGAAGTCGGATCCAGGTGTGAAAGTACGGCCTGAAACCGACGGCTGAACGGACAGCCTCCAAAAACCGATGGTCAACCCTATCGAAAGTATTGGACTGATCTAAATTGATCAGCGCGGCATCACTGTCGATTTGCTCAACGATCAAGCGTACCAAATGAAGATTGTCTTGAATAGTTCTGCCTTTTACAGCACAAGTTTGCTCGGGACCAATCAGACTAGGGAGGACAGCCTGCAAACGGCCGGCTAAGATCTTGGCTAAAAACTTCAACTCTGTGTTTAACATAGTCAAAGACCGAAAATTATTTATCCCATCGCCACCATTTTTGTTCTTGTGAAGCAATTACACCCCTGGTGAAGCGTTGAGGCATAGACCACTGCCTCATCCAGTTGTTGTAAATAAATGCTAGCAAGGAGACAAAAACGGGCGACTGCGTCAAGTACATTTCGTAAGGAAGACCATCTAATCACGGAGTTTTGTCCAGGCCTACTTGCATCAGCGCATCCCAGATCTCAGACTCTGTAATGGGTCCCTAGCACCCAGCCACTTCAGCCACCTCGAGATGGGGAAAGTCGGTTAAAAAGGCGTCGAACTGAGCAGGGCTCAGACCGGTCTCCATGGTAAACATCTCCTGAAAGTAATCTTGAAAAGCCTCACATATGCCCGCGTTTGTAGTCACATTCTGTTTGTCCGGCAATGTGATGCTTGCGATATGTCGATTGGATGCCTTTCGAGCTTCCTCTGCACGCAATTCAGCGGCTATGTTCATTTCCTTAGAAAACATTTTTTTTAAAACTAGACCTAACTACTAGAGCTTGATCCTTCTTGATAAGCAAGGAGGCCAACTCCGCCTTAGCTAAGGCTACGTCCCCACTATCGTGAGATTTGATCGCCTGATCTACTTTCTCAACACATGCGTTAATTCTACTAGATTAAGCCGGCGACTAAAATCAGCAGCAAAATACCCAAGTTTAGATTTTTAATGATCCCACCAATTTTTCCCAACCACAGCCCCCATCAATTCCCGCTGTAACATTAGTAGTAGCTGGTCCCGGAAATGTTGCTCACCAAATAATGATGCGTTCAATTTCCAGAAACCAGCCATGTTAACCTTAGACTTCTCTAAGTTTGCACAAACCTGGACAAGCCTATGATCCGAGTAAACAATATCATGGAAACTTGAACATCCTAAAAGCCCTATGTCAACTCTCTTAACTAGGACTCTGTCAATGTAGTTACAACGCACCATCACCGAATCCGAGCTGCCGTTCTTGATTCAAGGCCATACTACCTGCCATGGGTACTCATTTCATTCATTTCAATGTTTATCGACAAGATTAAACCCATCGATAAAGTTCCAAAGCTTCTTAACATCCGGGTTGTTCGTACATGATCTTTCCCCTACGATCTATATCGGGATCAAGGACAGCATGCCACTCACCTGTTAGAATTAGCGAACGTGATGTCATAAAAAACGGCTCGATCCGCCGAAACAAATCAGGCCTGGGCGCATGACCTAATGAGATGAAGAACTTTATCCTTTATGCTAGTATCCAGCATTCAAAGCATGCCCGCCGGTTGTAGGGCAGTTTGGTTTGCTTTTTCCTCCTTTCCACCGCCTCTACCGATGGACTTTTTTGGCCTTTTAACCAAAAAATAAAAACCGGAATAAAAAGATGTTTACTAACTAAAAACAATAAACGAAATAAAAAAACACTAAAAAATCTGGTCAGATTTAAATGCCAAAAAAAAAAAAACAAAAAAAAAACGCGAAAATAAAATAAACTATACACTAAACAAAAGATAAAACAAAAACGGTTATTGGTAAGAATTAAGTCAGACCAAAAAAAAAAAAAAAAAAAATGCAAATGGCTGACGAAGCTGAAAATGAAACGAGAAATAAAAAAAAAGATTGCCTAGTCAATTCAAAAAGTCAAATGATTTCTTTTAAAAATTTCCTTCAAATAAATGAAATAAAATAAAATACAAATGAACTATACAAAAGAAAAACGAAATAAAGCAAAAACAATTATCTGGTAAGACTTACGTCCTACCAGAAAAAATGCAAATGGCGACCGAAGTCAAAAAGAAATACGAAATAAAAAGGCTAAAAAAAATCAAAAGATTGACAAAGTAATGAAATAAAAAGGAATTAATGAAAATAACTTAACAAAAAAGTTTTTTAAAAATCCAAATTTCTTTGCTGGAAGAAATGTCCAAAACAAATTCTTTCCAAGCACAAACAAAAACGGTCTTCTACAGATAACTCTCTAATACACCTTGTAAACAATGGAAGTGGCGAAATGTCCACTGAGGGGAAATTACAGTAAACTTAAACACTGCCTAATGGTTACATCCACTTTGGCAGGAAGGGAAATAAGCTACTGCCACAGCTTAGAACACATCCATTAAGCTGAGGAGTAGGTGTCTAATTTGTTAATCAAGAACAGTTAGTTCAATCCTAGGTATGATCACAAAAGTCAGCAGAGTTAATACTTATTATTTACCATTTTATAAAGTTTGAATCACTTAGCTGCTGTTTTGTCAACTATCCCAATAAAAAAAATAGTAAATAAATAGTGTAAATAAACCATCCTTTTGACACTCCATCTTATTGTTGACACATTTCTCCATGTTTGCCTTTATTTCCCTTTAGAAAGTCTTCTTTTGAAGGTAATCACTATTTTGTAGTATGCATTTTTCTGTAAATTGTATCCGTTCTCTCATTCCATTCTTGAAGAAAATTCCTGTTTTACATTTGATCCATTTGATTTTCATTTTGACATCAGATGGAAAAGGCTGATGATTTGATGCTTTTTTTCAATTTTTTGGAACATGATAAGACTTGTAGTGAACTGTGTGTGTTTGAGTGTTGTTGAATTAGGGACACATGCTGCTTATTCCTGCTAGAAGGTCCAACTACAAGAAAATGGCAGACTCAAGTTGAGTCCAACCAAAGATGTAAAGAAAACAAAGAAGACCGATATATATATATATGTCAACAAATATATGTATTAAACAACAAATTTACAAGTTACATAGACATCAACATTTGTGTTTGTGTGTGGACATAAAGAGTTTGTATTCTGGTGAATGTTCGTATGTACATGTATGTGTGTATAATGTTCATGGCGTTTTTCCACAAGTGGGCGAAGACGCGGATCTATACAAGAGATCACATTTTTAAATGTGTCAGCTGAAATGCAAAGTTAAAAAGAGAACAAGGCAAAAAGTTGCCCAGTATTTATAGTGTAGGGAGAACGACCCCTAGTGGACAATTAGGGAATTAAGGAGGAGCTAACTCTGACAGAGTGATGGTGACAAATCATATATACATGGACAGAGTGCACTAATATGGAATTTCAGGCTAGACTTCTCTTCATTTGTTAACTGCAATGTGATGTTGGATTGTCATTATGCAAAAAAAACAAAATTCACCTTTTAGATACTATTCTATGGATGTGGTCTTTGAGTGCTTGGAAAGGTCTCACAATACCTTACTGAATTAAGGATCATTTCCTTCAGCAGAAGTTCTCTGTGAATATTTCTGTAATCACTGTTTTATACATAAGATGGTGTATTTTGGACTAACAAATGGTATTACTTAATGCCATCACACACCGACAAACACACACACACAAACACATTGCATTTTGTTCTTTAAAGTTCCTCAAATAATGAAATATGTTGCCAAGTTTCTTTTTTCTTTTGTTTATATTATTTTTATAAATATATTTTATTTATATTTGAATTTTTACATATATATAATTCAGATGTAATTAAATTATATAAAATATCTCTAAAGACAATATAAATAAAAGATGAAGCGGAAAACCTTATATGCAAACAAATTTCTCTGAGGAACTTTATTAAAGCAGGTGTGGAAATTTTACTTGGTAACCTGTCCTCATACACAGAAGTAATGTTGAGAAAAAAATAACATTAAGTTTTCAAATTTTGAATTAGAATAATTTGCTCTAAAATATTCTAAAACCTTACTGTGTAAGGAAAGGTAAACTATAGAGGGTGCTAAGTGACATCCTTTTTAGCCTATAAAGACAAGAACAATACTTTTTATGTGAATGCATTTCTCTCCTTCAGGAATTTTAAGGACCAAGATACATTGTGTGCATGTGTGTGATGCCACTGAGTAATAGTTTAACCCAACTTTATATTATGAAGTTTACTTAAAAACCAACCAAATTGCTTGGCTAAGAATTTTTATTTATTTTTCTATAGCTTGGATAATTTTCCTGGTTTGCAGTGAAAATGTGAATCTAAATTGTCTGATATCTGAGTCCTTTCAGTTTTTATAAGCCATTATCAGACAATAAAACAAAATGATGGCACAAATTGATGCATGAAGGTGGGACACTTTAAGAAAATAACATGGCATGTTTAAAGATGCACTATTTAAAGAAAAAAAGATGACATAGCACCAAATAGCACCAAAAAATACATATATTGACAACATTATCAAGAAAAAACTCTTTAATAATAGCTTCTGAAAGCAGAATGTATTCAGGCATTGAACAATTTATATTTAAATTTTCACTGGAGAACAGGAAAATGGTCCAAAATGTAGAAAAAAATTCTTAAAGAACTTTTATTGGTCTCTAACCAAACTTGTATTGATAGAAAAAAATTATATATATATATATATATATATATATATATATATACACACACACATATATATATATTAGGATGTATCTACACACTAATATATATATGTGTGTATATATGTGTGTGTGTGTCCATGCATGTGTGTATGTATGTGTGTGTGTATATATGTGTATATATATGTGCATGTATGTATATATGTGTGTGTATGTATATATATATATGTGTGTGTGAGTGTATGTATATATACATGTGTATGTATATATATGTGTATTTATGTATATATGTGTGTGTATGTATATATGCCAGTGTATATATATATATATGTGTGTATGTATATATATATGTGTGTATATATATATATATATATATATATATATATATATATATATATATATAAATGTCTACTTATATTTAACCCTCAGCAGTGAAAAAAAATCATTTTCTTGCTCTTTTGTCGTTGGGTTTCTGAAAAGTTTTAAGGCAATCAACTTTGGTATTAGCTATTAAACTCATTCTTTATGTTTTATTTTTGTTTTCCGTCTCTAACATAAAATTGTTATACAATTTTAACTTTAGAAGCATTAAAATCAACCAGAACTTTGTTTTTTCCCCATCCTTTGAGTGACATCACTTTCATTTCTTTCGTTATTATATGAAAAGCTAGCAAATAGATTTTTTCTTTGTTTTTTATTTTTAGGAAAAAAATGACTTGTCAGGGAAAAAAAAAAGATTAAGAAATGGGTATGATTTGTTTTTATATCTTAAAACAAATTTATTGGTATTTGTTTGTGTGAAACTGAAGACTTGATTCACCTCAAGTGGAAGTAAATTATTCAGTTTGTCTTTGTGGCTTGGTTTTCTTAAAGAATAAAATATCTCCAAATTTTTTTACACCCATCAGACATTTGTACACGCTTACTGACTTCCTTCAGTTGACACTAAGCTCTTTATCTCTTAATGTTTTTGCCTCTTTTTCTTTTTATCTACGCACACATGTATATGTATATAGATAGATAAAGACAGACAGGCAAACAGTCAGTGAGGTATTAAGGACGATATACAGAGACAGAAAGAGAAGGCAACAGATAAGAGAGAGAGAGAGAAGGAGAAAGGAAAAATACAGGCATTGGTGATAAAACAGACAGTGAGAGAGGCTGATACACAGAGATAGAAAGAGAAAGAGAATCAGTGAGAGAGTGACAGAAAAATACACATATGCAGGTATATTTAAAAAAATTAGAATGTTGTGGAAAAGGTAACTTTTTTCTGTAATTTCATTAAAAAAAAAGTGAGTTTCATATATTCTAGATTCATTGCACATAAAGCAAAATATTTCAGACATTTTTTGTTTTAATTTTGATGATTATGTCCTACTAGGTTGAGTCAAATTTTAATTAATAGTTCAAACAAATTACAAACAAAAAGAGTTTCTTCATTAAAATATATCCCATTCTATTCAATTGTCTGTTTCCATCACTGTGTCAGAAGCTCAATTCCATGCTTATACCATTTAGCTGGCTTAAAGGCAAAAAAATCTCCCTATACCCATTTTCAACTTTATCCACATTGTTGAACTTTAGTCCACACAGGAAATGAGCCATGTTGGTAATCTGCTGGTGCAGACTGTAGGCAGGTTGAGGCTGCACTTCCTGCTCCATAAGTTTGTGCTTAGTCAGATTAGTAGTGTGTGCTGGGGCATTGTCAACCTGTAAGAGTGTGTGTCTTTGATTGACCAATGCCAAGTAGCAGGCTTTCAAAGTATCATATACTCATTGCAGTTGTTGAGCATAAAGATCAGTATTCATAGCATGACAGTCAGGGACAAGTTCACCCTCACAAAATTGCAACAAACACACAAGAACTTCCATTCAAACCATCCTTATTTGATAACAGGTTCTGAAATCTAACCATAACAAAGCCACTGATTTCTCTTATTGGAATTATGAAAATGGATCCATTTTTCATCCCCAGTTACAATTTAATCCCCAAAACTGGTATCTTGAGAATCTGCAAATAGTTGTTTGCAAATGTTCCCATATTGCTTAGCCTGGTTATTGGTCAGTTCATGGGGAACTTCTCGTCGGTGTCTATTCTGAGCTTATGGAGGTGTTGATTGATGGGGCTTTGTGAAGGACCAAATTCTGCTGACAATGTATGAGTGCTTGTTCTTGGTCGTGGTTCAACTATTTTCAAAGTCTCATCTTCCACAACAAGTCTAATCTGACCCTGGTTTGTCTTTGAGGCTGTCACCCTTCCTTGAAATATCTGAACCAGTTTCATGCCATACATTCATTGATAGTTCCTGAGCCTTCCATGTCATGAATTTCTTTTGTTGCTGCCCTTGCACTTAATCCTTTTTTTTTCATCACTCATTATCAGAGCTGCAAAATAAAGAATAAAGAAAGTTTATGTTAAACAATTCAGCAACGATTGAACAAGTTGTATCAAATAAATCATATAAAATGGAGATACAAATTGCCAATAAATCATGAGGGAAAATCTGAAAAAACTTTGACTCCTGAAAATCAAAAGTCTACAATCTAAAAGTAGAATATTTCATAAATTCAGTAAAAAAGGATTTATACTATAAAATATAGTAATGTTAAATTTCTCAAAAGTATGTTTGTTTATTTAGGACTCCTTTCTCATGAATTACTGCATTCATGAAATATGGTGTAGTGATGATCAGCCTGTGTCATTGCTGGAATATTATGAAAACCCCACTTTGCTTCAACTCATCTGTATTGTTAGGTGTGGTGTCTCTTATCTTCTTCTTGACAATAAATTCTCTATGGAGTTATGGTCAACAAATCCGTTAATAGTTTCTTCGGTCTGTTCTTATCTGTGATTCTGTCTTTCTCTGATTATATATCTCAGTTTGTCCATTGTCTCTGTTTCTCTCTGTCTATCTATTGATCTATCTTGGTCTGTTCATTATCTCTGTTTCTTTCTTTATCTCTCTCCCTCTCTCTCCCCTCTCTCTCTCTCTCTCTATCTATCTATCTATCTATCTATCTATCTCAGTCTGTTCATTATCAGATTTTTTTTCTATCTATCTATCTATCTATCTATCTATCTATCTATCTATCTATCTATCTATCTCAGTCTGTTTATTATCTGATTTTTCCTTCTCTCTCTCTATCCATCTTGGTTTGTTCATTCACTTTGTTTGTTTCTTTCTTTCTCTATCTATCTATTTATCTATCTATCTATTTATCTATCTATCTATCTATCACAGTCTTTTCATTATCTATGTTTCTGTCTTTCTCTCTGTTGATTGATCTATCTATCTATCTATCTTGGTCTGTTTATTATCTCTGTCTTTCTCTCTCTCTATCTATCTGCTATCTATTTATCTTTGTCTGTTCATTATCTATCTATCTATCTATCTATCTATCTATCTATCTCAGAATGTTTATTATCTCTGTCTCTTTCTTTTTCTCTTTCTCTCTCTATCTATCTGCTACCTATTTATCTTTGTCTGTTCATTATCTCTCTCTCTCTCTATCTATCTATTTATCTATCTATCTATCTATCTATCTCAGTCTGTTTATTATCTCTGTCTCTTTCTTTTTCTCTTTCTCTCTCTCTCTCTATCTGCTATTTATCTTTGTCTGTTCATTATCTCTCTCTCTCTCTCTATCTATCTAAGCCTGTCCCTGTCATGTCTCTAATTCTATAGTTCATGTCTCTAAGCTGCTTATCCTCTGTTTTCCTTTCTCACATTTCAGTTTCTCCTTTTTCTTCAGCCCATCAATTCATTCTTTGCCATCTTAATACTAAAAATTTGAAATCAGATCAGTTATAATTCTTCTTGCAGACAATAAGACATCCATTTCTGACATGTCAAGAACATTATATCTGCATTGCCAAAGACAAAACAGCAAGGAAATCATTACATATATGAATACAGATGGCATTTGTAAGTCATTATGCGCTGGCCTATATTGATTCCTCGCACACACACACACACACACACACACACATGTACGTGTATAAGTGGGTAAGTGACAAAATGGAAAGAAATTTCCTTAGTAGCGTGTTTTTTTGAGAAGGAACTACTTCAGATAAAATAACAATTTTCTTGATTGAATCAGCCCAATATATATATATATATATATATATATATATATATATATATATATATTGTTCAGTATTGAATTTCTACCTTTATGATTTATCTTTGAAATATTTATTTTTTTTAATAATGACAATAATAAAATATGTTCTCATATATTTAATGATAATTGTATACTTTATTCTTTTCTTATTTATTGATTCATTTCTATTATTGCCATTAAAGCAATAATAAGTCAAAGTGGTACATTTGATAAGAAACTGTTCTCACCGACATCCAGTATAAAAATAATATATGGTTGTTTCTTGTCATAGTAGAGGGCTTAGTTGTCCCAGTGATCCCAAGTGTGAAGCCCTCTTGAGTTCCACCTCATGTAGGGCTACCCATTTAGTCCTTACTTCTCGTTTTCCTTTACTACCTCCTGTAGGGATTCCTTCATTTTTCTTTCTATATCTTTTATCATCGCGACACAGAAGTTACTATGTTTCGAAACTTGATTCAAGTCATAAAGTTTAATTTCAATATTAAACTTAAAATTTAGAGTACAGTTTCATTCTCAAGCAATGTTTAGAATAACTAACTGAAGAAACGTTTACTTATTCATAGGTTGGAATGGAGGTGTAATCTGTTTTTTTTTCCTTTTGCTATTAAGGGGTCGCTACTGTGATGCAGCCAGACAAAAATCCCCCAACCCAACCTTTCCTTACTTCTTGTTTTTCTTTACTACCTCCTGTAGGGATTCCTTCATTTTTCTTTCTATGTCTTTTATCAAGACTGTGTCATTTGCATATCTAATGTTAAGATTGTGGCTACTAGTAATAAATCCTGGTGTGACTTCTAATTCTCTTGTGGCTAGCTAGTCCCTGTTGAAGATGCCTGCTCAGGTATATTTGTATTTGATCAACACCCACAAAGCCCACCTATGTTTTATACTGCAACTATGCTGAGCAAAACTTAGTTACAGCTTCTGGGAGAGAAAGTGCAGCATCTAGCATGGTCAACAGTCTGAACAAGGCCTGCATGCTTATAACATTAGTCATGATGACTTGTGATTTCATGCTAGTATAATCATTGATGGCCACCAAAGAGTTCAATTTATCCAATTTCACTCACAAGTTTTATGGTTTTTAGGCACATTTCAAATGTGCCACACACTGAGATTACAACCTCCTGACCAATTGACCATGGTGAGATTATATATATATACACTCAACTCTCCCGTTGAATTCGATGTATAAGGGTCAAGCAGATCAGTTCCTAGGAAACTGACAGCCCAACAACAGCACATGAGAATTGATTATAATGGTGAAGGTTTTGTGCAGGACCATCCATACTTTTTGAAGGGCCGAATACAGAGACCTGGTGCACTACGTCCCTCAAATGGCCCTCCGCAAGTTTTGAATTCAGAGTTGTCCTCTCCGATTCCTCAGTCCAAATTGCCCGACATTACTCCACCATGCTCCTTATATTTATATATGTATATATATATATATATATATATATATATATAAGAAATGGACAAGGTCCGACAATTTATTTAAAAAGACATTTTTTATGTTTAACGTTTGTTATTTTATAGATACAAGTATTTAAGCAAATATAATACTGTTTATCATAAACAGAGCATTTGCTTAAATACTTGTATCTATAAATAACATGTTAAATATAAAATGTTTTAATATATATATATATATATATATAATAAATTAAAATAAAAACATGTTAAAAATTACTACACAACTGAGGAAACACATTTGTGGTGTTGAAACATGATTGTAATTCTGTAGTAATTTTTAACGTTTTTGTTTTAATATCCTAAAATAAATAATATTTAGCTCTACTCTGTATTGAGCCCTCTTTTAAATTAAATGTTATGTACAGTGGAATTATATTCCATTTGTTCTCATTTTACCTTTCTTTTGTATATATGTTTGTGTTTCAGGATATATCTATCTATCTATCTATCGACATATATATATATATATATATATATATATATATATACACACACACACACACATATATATATATATATAATCAGAATGAGTGGATATGTACACACAAACACATATACACACATACATATATATATATAAATTATTAATCGATTAAATGAAATATATATACTTTCTTTTCATCCCACTTCATATGAACATAAAAGAAACTTTTTAGTATGTATATAATGGGACATAATTTTACATATCTATACATTAGCATGTTTATTGACAGAGTAAGTACATAAAAATTTTCATTTCTTTCAACCGTGTGTCAATGGCTTAGGGGTAAACTCTCTGATTGTTCCCGAATCAGTTGGGTTTTGATCCTGGCTTGAAGCAATTGGATGTCTAGCCATAATGATGAGCTGTGATACAGCAAAACAGTCTGTCTGTGGATGACAACATATTTATATATATATATATATATATATATATATATAAATTCATGAATCATTCATACAAAAAACAAATATAGAGGTTAATGATTTAAATAGCGAGAATACATCTTTGCAAACAATATAAATAAGATACATCAACCCCTACCTGTATATGAATGATATGATCCCTGTTCATAAATTTCAGTTGCATAAGGTCTTTTAATTTTTACAAGCTTTCGTCTGTTCCTACAGACATCCTCAGGTATGGAAATAGATTTTGTTCTTGTTTTTACTTCTTGGTAATAAGAGGACAACAAAAATAGAGATGTAATCCGAAAAAATGCTATGAGAAATGTGTTATTGTTTTGGAATGTGCAGTTGCAATGCTGAGTTTGAATTTAAAGTTTAAGGTTATGCGTTTTTGTACAAAAGAAAATTCTTTTTTACTGGTAGATTTTCCGTCTATGTGGCATGAACTATATTGTTCAATAATTACAGTAATGTCACACTTATTATCCGAAATATATATATATATCTTGCCAAACCCTACTATAGATGCCTATTCAACCTACAAAAATCCACCTGTGGTTTATATGACACTGAGCAGACTTTAATTACAGTTTCTGGGAATGAGTACATAATCTGGTATGATGAATATTTTGAACAAAGCCAGTACACTCAAATCCTTAGTCACAATGATCTGTGGGTTAACCTGTTGTAGTGAAACTATCACAGAGGGCAAAAGAGGCCTAGGATTGCACACATTTTTTGCAACAGTCAATTTAATGTTAGACAAAATGGTTTACCTCCAGGGTGAAAATAGATTCAAACATGTCTCTCATGTAAACTGTCCCCAAAGGAAAAAAATTGCAGCTTCATGGGTCACACATTTAAAACAGATAGATTGCGGAGTCGAATAATCTCTTGTGAGAATTTCTTTTCACATATGTAAATTTTGTATATTAATGAGGATATGAAAAAAGGCATAATGAGGTGACAGGCAGAATGGTTACTGCTGTGTGGAACAGGAGACAGGGGTTAGGTTCAATGGAGTGTTTAACTGAAGGAAACGGATTGTCAGAATTAATTACAAGCCAAAAGAAACTACAAATTTACAAAGTTTTTACTACATGTGTGCTGTGGTTTTTATGTACTCTTCAAAAGGTATGACATGTTAATAACAAGAAGTCAACTCTGACAAATTGACCATAATGAGATTTGAACCAGGTCTCCTCATCAGAGTGCAAACATTGTAACCACACACACACACACACACACATATATATATATATATATATATATATATATATATATATATATATATATATATATATATATATATAATAATGCCTTGAGATATGAGTTTAATTTGTTCCAAGATGTTCCTCGTAACTCAAAAGACTCGTATCTCAAATTAATTTTCCATATTGAAATTAACTGGAATATTTCCATCCATTCTAAGACCTTAAAACTCATCCCTATTTTTCTATTTGTGGGTTTCTTACAAGAAAAAAACGTGTATAAACAAGAAATGTAGTTTACAAGCAGTAAAATAAAAGAGAAAAAACAAATTGTAAAGAAATAAATTGTATTAAACCATGAAGTTCAGGCAAGTCATAGGCCAACTGATGGCGAAGAGAGAGAGAGAGATGAACAACAACAGTTAGCCTAGCAATCTCAAACCTAGCCTAGCAATGAAGTTTAAATTCATCACTTAATTTTTAAATTTATTAAAACATTTTTTTTTAAGCATTTCACCCCAAGCAAGGCGGGAGTGCCACTAGCACACAAGGGGTTACAGAGAGTGGGAGCAAGAGTAAAGAGGAATGATGGAGGAAAGGATGAAGAGAAAGACAGGGAATAGATTAAGGCATCTAGAGATGTCGATTGACATTACATTCAAATAGCTGGAAATTATAGCTATCAGGAAAACAAGTAATAGGAAGGGAAGTTATTGGAGTAGAAGAGACGGCTACATTTAACCGTTTTGACAGTGACAGGGTGGGACCAAGATGCCAGCCTAGTTGCACGTTTAACTTCATGTAGTCTGGAACTAGCGAAAGTAACTCGTCTGAGCTGTTACTGTGAAAGTATTTGTAGAAAAGACAGAGGGAAGCGATGACACGTCTTTGAGAGAGCAACTGTAGATGAGATGCCAGATCAGGGCCAATCATATTCCATATCCATCTCTGGATTTTGTCTTCATCGAGGATCTTAAGATGAACAGCAGGGGCTCCAGTCCATATATGGCAGCAGTATTCCATGTAAGGGTGAATGGTTGATTTATAGATTTTACATTTTATTCATTACTGTAACTAATTTTTTAAAAATTTTTATAATTTTTTATTTATCGTTGATGTAAAACACTTGTACTTTCTTGTCAAATCCATTACTCATACATCTTCATGTTTTTTTTTATAATTTCCCACTTTACCTCAAACAAAATCATATGTTTTGGCTTTTCCCCACTGCTCTTTACACTTACTTTCTTCAAACCCATAGTGTCACTAAAGGAATTTTGTAAAATAACAGCAAAAAGACATAGCACAACACAACTGACATCCTTCCAGAGTGAGGTGAACATGTGTACTGTGAGTAGAAATACTCTCAAAGCTTGGTTCTCACTGCCCCAACTAGCAAATGCTTAACAGAAACTCATTCATATCTCAAAATTCAGCTCATATCTCAAGGCAAAAAAAAAACAGCTGAACTCTGGCTCGTATCTCAAAAAACTTGTATGTCAGTACGATCATATCTCAAGTCATTACTGTATATGACAAGCTATTTTGTGTATACCAATGTGGTGCTTATATATGTGTATGTAAACTGATACAGTAATGCATTTGTGATTTCTTTTGTAAATACATTTAAATATACCAGTACATTTAATGATACATCTACCTGGGCACATCAGTATTTATTTATTTCAGATTTTTTTGCTTTTCCTTTTTGAATTCTTATTTCTACATTTTGGCAGCTTGTCCACCAAGAATGGTGTACATCCATGAAATTCTACTGTGAACATCGAAATGCTCTGATCAGATCATGGCAACGCTGCCGAGCGGAACTGCTGTACAAGGAACAACTCATACTGACTGAAGCCTGTTGTATTTATGAACAAGAAGAACTGCAAATGGAGAATAAGCAGAAACAAAAGAATATCTGTGATCAGCTGTATGAAAAGGTAAGAAGAATTATTTTGGGTAAAATGTTGATTCATTGAAATGGAAACTGTTTCTCCAGATTCTTCTTCTTTTATAAGACATGTTGCTCTACTATTTTCTATCCTTTATAACTCTAAGCTTACAGCTATATCACATTGAAACAATGGTTCCCAATTGATCACCAAACTTAAGCAACATTGAACCTGGTCAGTACCAAGATGGGTAACCATTTGGGAATATCAAGTGCTGTATGCTTGAATGTATGGGTGGTGTAATTGATAATGAATTGTTAATCAGAGAACTAAGTTCCAATTCCAATTGAGTTCACTATATTCACATGCACAAATATCCTTGGGAAAGGCATGAATCTACCTCTTCTCCCCTCAGCTATGGATTAATTAAGTAAGGTGCATATCATTAAATCTTCAGAAAAAAACAAATTCTTACAATCTAAATATATTTTCTAGCTTTAAATAAACTGCAAAGGGTTGATAGGTTGTAGAAAATGAATGATCAATCAAAGCCAGAGGTTTTCAACATTATTTAAGGGTTTCAGAGTGTGGAGAGGAAAAATTTTGTTATTTATTTACAGAATTTAGAGACCATCATGAGTGTAAAAACAACTCGTCTATAAAAAATAATCCATGTATGAATATGGAAAAGAATGAAGATTTTCAATAATATATTCGTATTATTTGGAATACAATTTTTGAGTCAGACACTCTTGGAAAAGGGGGGGGTGAGGAATGACATTCTGACATATATTGGAAAGTGTGCATTGGCTTTCCTAATGCACACTTTCAAGAAGGTTGAGAAACATCTGTAATGCAATGTTTGTGCTTTTAATATCCATTCTAGTCTCTGTTCTGCCATCCATTTACACAAGCTTGTTATTCACTGTTTCCCTCTGTTTCTGTTGACTTCGATATGTCCTGTGAGTCTCAAATTCTCCAAGCCCACTTTCCTCATTATATGCTCCAGAAATTCCATCTATCTCTTTATAATTCTGAGTGTAGGTGTCTTTTTTGTTTTCATTTTTTTAACTAGTATCACTCTATGCAAGGCATTAAAGTCACTAAGACACAAGGATATGAAAGGATTACAAACAAAAACGTTAATAATGAATGAGAAAAGGAAAGAGTAATCAGGAGGACAGTAGATAGTGATTGACATAGCATTTTAATTTCTTCATATTGAAATTGGCTGGAAAGCATGGAGCCAGAAGGGAGTTCACAAGTGAGAAGTGTGAGAAAAGAAACTGTTAGCATCAACTTAAAGTTTCCTTAAAACTCATTGCTGTCTGTGTTATTCTCAGCATCCTTCTGTGGGACTACATTTCTGTTGCCTCAAGTCTCCTCTTCATTTATGAGAGAATTTCTCCAGTATTCAGTACCATATTGGTAGACTGATATTGCATAGCCATTCAGCACTTAAAGTAAATTGGATTTGTTGCAGCTGATGTCCAATTCATCTGTCAATCATCATAGATATTGTATGCATCAACTTGGCACAAGGCTAAAACTATGAAATACTCACTGAGCAATGCAAATAACTTTCTTTTTAATCAATTCATCCCAAACAAGGTGATAATGCTACTAAGATGCAAGGGGCTATTAGGAGTTATAGAGAATTAAAAGACTTTAGAAGGAACTGGAAACCCAATCCTACACAAATCTATTCAACCAAACATTGCAGCATCCTGGGTATGATAATAAACTACATCCAGCAGCAAGACTTCTGATCAGGAGATTGGAGGTTTTATAGGAACATAGAACCACCACTTAATTGCTGTTGTTCTCAGATCCACCATGACCCAGGGTGATAGCACCTGTTAGGGTCTCAGTTATAGGCAAACTGGGGTCTGAACACTATGAAAATATAAAAATAGAGTTTTATAGTAAAAATACCAGCAATATATTTATGAAAAAAATTACCAACAATGCATTTGACTCTTGATAAAAACCCTCTTTAAAAATGACATCAATAAAATGTGATCTACAAACTGATTCCTTACAGCAAATAAATATTCTATTCATACAACCTATCCTAAAATCTTGTCAGCATTAAATAACCTATTGAGGTTGATATGCTGTAAAACAAAATAAACCAAACCAAACATTGCAGTCCTAAAGGAACTATTTATGTTTGACTGAAACAGCAGAAAGCCAAATTCATGGAACAGAAATGACAAACTTACTATAAATGACTTGCAAGACTGACATGCAATGCAGTTGTTACTTATGAACAAAGCTGTATTTTTATATTTGTAGATTTGTCATTGTAGAATGAACTTAAAATTATTGACTTGCAAGCCTGACATGCTAACAACTGCCTGATAGATTAATTGCATGTGTCAGGTATTTACTAGGATGTATCTATTTCTGTATGGCTCACAGTGTAGAATGAAATCGATATAGGTATGTAAGTATCTGTCAGTTTTGGGATTTTGTGGAGAGTCTATTAAGCTAATATATTTTACAGACCCCTGCTTAGACAGATTTATGTTTTTCGACATCACTTGTGGTATGATACTTCAACTAGGTATCCCAAACTAAAATTTTATTTTCAATATATCTCAAACTTTTTAATACAGACATCAGAGCTTTCAAAATATAAAAAAAAATGCAACCAAATTTATCTTGGTAGCTAAATGAGTAACCAAGTTATGACCATTTAAGTGTGGTTTTGTGTGTTACTGGGCCAGAAAACAAATTTAGCAGTATATAACTGAATATGCAGTCTTCAAACAAGTGAAAAATCCTTATAAATGTAATATCATATAGGTAGTCTTTAAGTAGTAGAAATATACTAATGGAATCAATAATAATTAAATCAGACCAGCCTAAACATTGGGGAAAATTGCATTCTCAAAAACAAAATAGTTAAAACATGGTTCAGAAAGGCAATTTTGGCTGATCATATAAGTTTCATTTCAATAATTAATGCATTGCAACTTCTTGCTATGATTCATAGCATAACAGAGATGAAGTTAATTTTTTTCCATAGAACTCATATTGGCAAACATGGATACATATATCTGTAATAAGAAATAGTGTCAAAGGAGCATTTTTTTCATTTCATCACTTTTTGGCAATGTTTATTGTTTTAAAAAGTGAGTATTAGAATTTTAATAAAACCTAAACATATGATGAAAGTGAATCTATACATTTTTTTGTTCTTGGTAATTTACAACAAAAATATTAAACAATATTTATTTATTAGATTATTTACAAAAACAATTTTAAATTTACTACATTCAAAATTTGCTCAATATAAAAGTTAGTGTAATAGTATACTGTAATCCTTTGTTTTTGGTGCTTGTGGTAAAAGGTCATTTGAAGTGGTTCTTCATCACAAATGTCAGATTCATTGAGTACCTTTACTTCTTTTTTTTATTTGTTAAACAGGTGAAGATGAAGTTCCATTAAAAGTTATACCACTGTAATGTCTATTATTCCTTTCATCAGACAGTTTTTTATCAGTATATATTGCAAAGAATTTGAGGTCTTCTTTGAATTTCTCCATCTTCAAAGAAAATTAATAGGCACATAGACAGATGATTAAATGTAAATTTTATTAAAAACCTGGGTTGGGTCCCTGATGTGGAAATTTTGTTTTGTTTAATGACATATCAACTCCTCATGGGTGATTTAATGCTAAAATTTAATTTTCTTGGGATCTTTGATTTAATAAATATACAATATATTTTGTTGGAACTAGAACTGTGATGGATGAAAAAATTGTTCAGTTCGAAATTCCGACATATATTACCTGAAAAAAGCTGGAGTGTACAACAGCTGAAACACTGTGAATATGACAATAAAGATGAGGACAACAGTCCAAACAATATAAATAGTGTAAATAGTTACAATACCTCATCTTGGAAACATAGATAGATAGAGATTACTTCTTGTTGTAGGCAGAATAGCAACTGAACTTTTATCTGGTGAGTGACTGTATTAGAATTGTTGTTGTTAATGTTGTTGACTTCCTTGTAGAGTATGGCTCCACAACCTCTACATGCTAGGTGTTCTTGTTTCTGTAGCAATTAGGTTTTTATGAACTGGCCCAACCAGTTTTGAATTCAGAATTGTCTTTCTTATAGACTGGTTGCCAATCAAAGCTAAATTGCCCAGCCCTTTCTGTTATAAACCTCCAACTTGTAGGAAGAAGAAATGGATTCATATATTTTTAAATTTCAATTTTATTAGAAGCAGATGACAAAAACGCATTCTTCTATTTTCTTTTGAAGTGCCAGATCTCTATGGTTGGTTGATATTTTATTTGCTTAATATAATTTCACCATTATTTGCTTTTATCATTCTTTCTAAGAAAATACTTAGTAAGATATAAAATTGCTGTCTATTACAAGAGAAGAACTTTATTGACTGGATTAGTATTTTAATAAAAAAATTAGTTTTTAAAAAAATAAAGGGTAATCTTTATTTTTTAAAGACTCCCTTAACTGCTGCTTTTCAAAGCTCTGCTAAATGTTATGTCACTTACTAGTTATGCAGTTCATATCATAATTATTTTCAAATGTTAAATATCACTAAACATAATTATTATAAGACTGGTATGCCAAAATGGTGGCTAGATAAAGCATATGCAATACCATAGAAATAGTTCTGTAAGTAGCAGTTAATAGATCTGGAGTTATCTCCCGTGTATATACAGTTATTAAAAATTACTCAAAAACTGGTGACCTGATTGGGCTAGAAATTGTTTTATTCTCCAATAATTTTATGCTAATAAAAATTGTGCTATGATGTACCATAGTTGCTCTTCTATGGCTAAAACACACAAATATATAGAAACTGGATCACTATAATATAGACATAAAAAATCACATCACTTAAAGACTTGTAACAGCAGCAATGACAAAAAAAGCAAGCTGGTTTTCTCCTTTATTGCCAAAAGAAAATAATATAATAATGATGTTGACTTTCCACACTACCTTAAACAAAAAACTTGGTAGGAAATTCCAACCAGTACGAGAAAGAATGATAACAGCTAAATTAAAAGTCTAATCTCTTAAAAAATGTTTTAAGAAAAAGATTTTATAAATTTCAACTGAAAGTAATGCTAGCTGCTTGTTCAGTGAATGCTGAATGTTTCTTGTAAGGAAATAATTAATTTATTATAATTACCATTACCATTCCAATTCACTGGTAATAAATAATGAAATGCAAATTTTCACATTCATATTTAATATGAGATTCACACCAGGAAATACCAGATGATCTGAATTGAATATAATGTCAATTAGGAAGCTTTATTCTAAGAGGAGTTGATCTGAGATGACTCCAATTTTGTACTGAGTAAACATATAGATGTCTAAGTACAAATAGTTAGACCTGTAGTATGTGATTCACTGTCAGGAAATACTAGATTGTTTGAATTGAATTTAATATCAATAAAGAACCTTTCTTCTAAGAGGGGGTTGATCTCAGATGAACCCATTTTTGTAGTGGGTAAACTATAGATGTCCAAGTACAAACAACCATTAGAATGGTTAAGCATGTAGTATGTGATTCACTGCCAGGAAATGCCAGATTGTATGAATTGAACTTAATGTCAATAAAGAGCCTTTGTGCTCAGAGGATTTGATCTGTGATGACTAAATTTTGCATTGTATTGTATAAACATATAAACACCAGATATAAACAACTATTAGACTGTTTAGGCTTGTAGCATGTGATTTACTTCCAGGAAATAACAGATAATATGAACTGAACTTAATACCAATGTTCTAAGAGAATTTGTAATTATACATTTAGATTTAAAATTGGATTAAGAAATGACTTCTTTTTTTTTATATTTGTAATGTAAACTTTTACAAATAGGCAAGAAGAAAAAATGTTTTAAAAAAAAGAATGCTAATGGTTTTGGTAATTGAACATTGGTTTCTATTAAGCAAAATATAATTTTTATATACATCCTGATAAAGAAAATATTTATTATAGATTGCTAAATATATATTACAAAAATATCCTTTACATCCAAATAAGAAAGTTGGCTGATTTTGCCTTTTGACAAAAGAGTGGACAAGTACTGGAAGTAAATTACATAACCAGCAGGGTTACCTCAGGGTAAGGGCAAAGGTTATTTACTCTTGTCTGCTGGTCATTGTCAAAAATAGAAAACAGACAGGCTTACTTTTGATTTGATCTTTTAAGCCTAGGTTATGTATGTAGATAGGTACACATACATATATTTTGAAAAATAGACAGAAGTATCTATCTATCTATCTATCTATCTATCTATCTATCTATCTATCTATCTCTCTCTCTCTCTCTCTCTCTCTCTCTATATATATATATATATATATATATATATATATATATATATAGATTTGGGCAGCAATCCCCTTTTTAGTGTTTCATTAAAAATGACAGACAAGGTTCTTCTGTTAAGTATTTTTATTATATTTTCTTGTATGCAAATAAGAGATTTCTTTTTTGGACTTAGTGTGTATAGAAAATGTCCTCATGATTGTTTGTTCTAAGGGCTTTCAGCTAATTTATTAACCATTTTTAAGGATTTTCATTGTGTTATTGTAAAAGTTGTATAAGTTGCTAAATGGTAGATGCATTTTTAATTCCTGAATACATCCAGTACATTGTAGGCATGTTTGTAGTTGCTATTTTTAAGTAGTTTTTGTTTTTATCATAAGAGCTTCAAATATTTTAGAGATTTTTTGTTTGATTGATTGATTTGTCTGTTTAACAGCACATCAACTCCTTATGTGTCATTTAATGCTGAAATTAAATTTTCTTGGGAGCTTGGAAGTAATAAAGTATATGTTGTTCTGCTTTCACAACTGAATACATGGTAGATGATGCTCAGATTTTGTGCTTATACATGCTTGTGTGGACCTGATTACTAGAGGTGGTGATATGTGTTTTGTATTTATTGTTGGAGTTATATTTTGGAATACAGTTTTATTAAAGAAATTGTCAGATATTATATGGATTAATGTCATGAAAGTTCTTTTATGTTGGTTGTTTGGTAGTATTTTAAATGGATTTGGGTGAAGTCACTAAAAATTGTTTGTATGTGTATACTGTTGGTAATTATTTTTCATAAAAATGTATTGCTGGTAATTTTACCATAAAAATGTATTTTTATACTTTCATAGTGTTTGGGAGTGGTCACTATTTGCCCATAGCTAAGACCCTAACAGGTGATATCACTCCAGGTCATGGTGGATCTGGGAACAACAGCAATTAAGAGGTGGTTCCAAGTTACTCAAAACCTCTAATCTCCTGATCAAAGTCCTTGCTGCCAGATGTAGTTTATTGTCATACCCAGGACTAAAAACTTTTTATTGTTGGAGGTTCATATCAAATATGTATAATCAATAAGTATGTTGCATATCCAAGTTCATGCATTTTCATCCTGGTTTAAATGGGCCTTTATAGAACTGGTTTGTAAGGTGTAGGGTCAGCTACTTTATGTGAGTTGTGGCATATAAGATATTATTTATGAAGTTTTTTTTGCTGTGTATGCATCTGCACTTGAGGCATTTGAATTCATTAATAAAATTGAGTTTAAATAATTTTGACTTCACTGATGAGTTTGCTAACAATAAAGTTGGATGTTTTGAATATATATATATATATATATATGTGTGTGTGTGAAAAGTGTATGTATATAAATATATATTTACCCGACACTATTAGGAACATACTAGTAGAAAACACAAATATATTAACTGCATCCACTTGCAAAAAAAGACTAAAATAATGGAAGCTCTAATAATAAAAAAAAAAAGCCAACTCTTAACAATATTAACTATGAACAAAGCCACAATATTGCTAACCGTATTCGAAACTAAAACATCACTACCACACACTGGACATACACAGAATGCACACACTCTACTAAGCTGATAATTGAATCATCCTTGATAATGGCTAAAGGTATAGCCAAAGCGCTCGGAAATACAGAACATTCGGACAGTTCTTACACACTCTTTGTCCAGAAAAGAAAGCTCTTGTCAGAACACAAGAAAAATTAAATAAAAAGCTCAACCCTAGTACCTTGTCTGTCGTTTTTAATGAAACATGCATAAAGGAAGGATTGCTGCCTAAATATACAAATATAAATATATATATATATATATATAATTATTTATATATTATATGCGCTGCACTTATTAGAAAAGCGCTCAATATCGCAAAAGCGTGAAACCCAGGGTCACAAACTCACATCAATCCAACCAAATATATATATATATATATATATATATATATATATATATATATATATATATTATTTGATTTGATTTTTTTTAAACCTTATCAACACTTAAAGTCAAAACATATTTTTGATTGTAGAAGGTTGATTACAGTATTTAATGTTCCTAAGCACCTCCACATCTTTTTTCACATTAAGAGAATTTTGTAGAGATCAAAATAAATCAAAATC